>APFE031701403.1:12450-117824 GCA_000404065.3 Pinus taeda | reverse complement strand
GATTTGGTAGTCTAGGTCTGCCAAATCCTGCCACTCCATCTCTCTCTGGGGGGCATTCAGGGGAGCAACATTGAGGGCTACTGATGCCGTTGGAGTGTCCATGTTCGTTTGGATGCTACTTGACAAATAAGAAAGGTACTACCTGAGGAAGGAAGATTTTGAGGAATGCAGGGTAGCCGGGTAGGTCCGCAGTAATTGGGATACTGTTTGGCTCTTTGAGAAGGCTATTTACCGTGTTTAGTAGACCTCTCTTTGATAATTGAAAGCAGGTTATGGATTCCGGTTCACGACTGCGCGAACGGGAAAAGGGTTTTTACTGAAAATTCAGTCCGAAATGGCTCTGCTAGTGAAATTCGACCATCAATTCTTCAAGAGGGAGCTGGGTATGTGTGGTTTTATGGTGAATTTTTAAGCTTCTGCTGTGTTCAGGTGTTTTTTAGAATTTACAGAGAAAAAACCAGGTTTGCAGGGAGGTTTTACGGGCAAATACCTGTTTAATGGATTGCTTGGGTCGGAACAGCAGTTGGGTACACGCTGTGAAGCTCTGTGGTTGGTCTTGACTCGGTTGGCGAATTCTTCGTCGTAAAGCGCATGCAGAGAGTGCAGAAGTTGTTTTTTATAAAAAAAGTGCAAAAACACGTAATTTGGCAAAAATGGGCTTTTTGGCTATTGGCGGCGCTTTTTTTTAAATTGACGTCAGCATGACGTCAGCAAGTGGGTCCGGGTTGGATGGACTGTCAGCAGGACGTCCATCAGGGGTGCGTGGCGGCCTAAGACCGGTCCACGGGGGCGGTGAGGTGGCGGCCAGGTGGACGAATGGTGGACAGGGCGCGCGGTCGTGACGCCGACATAAGCGACAAAAGGATGCTGACGCAGGCGGACAGATGGCATCATATCGGGCCCCCTCCTATATGGCAAGGAATCTGTCAGAGGGGGCTCCGATGGAACATGGGGGCGATGCGTGGATTCGCGTGACATCATCGTCTGATAGATATCGGACAATATCTGTCGGACGTCGGGGCCCCTCCGAAATCCACGACGATCGTTGGATTTAAAGAGCGAGATCTGACGGCTATCGGGAAGGGGATATGCGCGGAAGATATGGTCAACGGGCGGTTTAAAATAATAATATTTATTGATAATTGCGCTTGGCGGGACCCTTCGGGTTTTCAACAAATTTCAATAGTTTTTCAATGTTTTCTTTTGTAAAATCAAATATACCTAACAACTTTAGAAAAAGGCAAAATAAAGGTTTTTATGAAATTTTCCGCATAAAACGTATGGAGGAAAAAACTTAGGATGGGCGGGGTTTAATAAAATTTCATGAAAAAGGCACATAATGGCTCCCGACCTTAGGATAGGGCGGGGAAGGTGGATTTCATCATATTTTTGCCTTTTAGTGGGTATAAGGGTGCAAAAAAGGGTTTTTTCAAGGGTTTTTTTAGGCAAAATGGAGAGTTGGCTATGAAGGTAGGCTCTGATAGAAAAAATGGGTTAGGCTTGGGTTCTTGAGCTTAACCAGGTGTTAATCCAATGCCCCAGTAGTGAAATTTATGGCTATAATGCCAAGGAGGGGATATTTATACATTGTTTAGGGTTTATACACCATAGTGTTATAATAGTAGGGAAGGTGAAGCATAGGGAGCTAGATAATAGAGTTAGAGGTTAATATGGGGGGAGAAGGGTGAATGAGGAGTAATACTACTAAGTTTTCTTGGAAACAACTTAGTTTAAAGAGTAGATCAAAATGAAAAGACTTTTGCACAAGAAATGTGGCTTTTGAAGGTATAATAACCCACATAAAACCTTGAATCTCTCTTATGAACACATCTTGTGAAGGGATGTTAGTAATGAGTGGTAAACAAAGGGAGAAAGGGAAGTTAGACATGCTCCACTGTGTTGTTTTCCTTGTTTCTGGTTTGCAAATTTCAGCTTGGAAGGAACACCACTTCTGCACCCCCATCTACCTACCCAACTTTTTTTGCCTAGCATTTTTTGTTTCTTCTTGGGGTTGCACTTGGACTTGCAAACCCCTAGGCCTTTTCTTTTCCATTGGCTTTTTTTGCTTTATTTCTATCTAGCACTACCTTTTTTCTTCCAAGGCCCAGATTAACGTTGGGAACCTTAGTTTCTTTGCCTAACTTACTGATCTGCCAAGATTAAACAGTTTGGATAAATTTCTTTCTCTATTCTACAACATAAATTGAAAAACATGGCATGATCCAGATTAGACTGTTGGGTCATCCATCAAAACTTTAATAGGCATGAAGGCATGTACACACCTTGTCTTTCCTTGCAAATATGGAATCTTTGTAGTAGCAAAGTAGAGCATATTTGGCACTTGAATTTGCCAATCATGAAATATGAAACCTATTGGTATAGGTATCCAACACTTTAAATAAATATAAATAAAAGAAATAAAACAAGGAAAATATTAATAATAATAAAATAATAAATTAATTACATGCTTTAAGTAAATATAAATAAAAGAAATAAAACAAGAAAAATAGTAAAAATCACTAAAACTTTCAAAAATTATAAACAAAAGAATAAAACAAGAAAGTAGTAAGTTGCATGTTGACACATGGAGTGTGTGCATGTGGTTCCCCTTCTAATGTTTGCTCTATTTAATAGATGGTGAGGAAGATGAGAGGTATTCCATCATTCCAAGACTCTATCATTCATTCTCTTGGGAGAATAGTGTTCTAAGACATAGGAGTCACTGGCAGTAGTACGTTGATTGAGGGCTTGGGGTTGGCTAGTTGTAGCAAGTCCTTGCGCAATTGAGCCTACGGTTGGGTGGAGAGTTGTCTCCAAAAACCTTTTTGTGGTAAGCATACTTCAACCATAGGTAAATGCTACTCATAGTTTGAACTTGATGTTAATTAGTTGATTAATTACATGTTTATTTTGGGCTGTTACATATGGTATCAGAGCTTAGGTTCAACCCTTAGGGCCTATGGGCATCTTTATATATATATATATATATATATATATATATGTTTTGTTGGGATTTTTAACTCGACTTGTTTTGAAAGTCACAGGATCATTACTTCAGGGAGGCCACATGTCTTTTATGGTTAGTCCATTCCTCTTTTCTGGTATTTTAACCTTTTGTTGAGCTATGGTTTTTTTGAGATGGATGTTTCATAATTATCAAATTATCTAAATTTTTTAAAGAAGGTAACGCTTGTTCTATTTTCAACCTAATTGTATTTTGTCAGGAAAGTGTGTGTGTGTATAAAAAGATTATATCCACCGAGAAACAATGCAGGAAGAAACACCTTACCTTGTAGTTTAATTTATCTTTGTCAAGTTACTTGATCAGACCATATATTTTTTTATCAAACTAATGGGACATCAAGGGTTTTAGAGCATTCAAGTTTATTTTGTGAAACCGTCCTGTCCTTTCAAGGCCGCAGGGTTTTCTGGCATTCACTTAGTAGGCTGCAAGAAATTTTGGGCCACTCCTTTAAAGTTTGCGTTTAATACACTAACCCTTGTATTTTTCTAGAGATCATAGTTGTATTTGCAGGGGTTTACATCTTGGAAATTGCCAAGGAGTTACAAATTGAAGCATTGATCTGAAAAGTGATTTTTTTTTTTAAGCAATGCTGAAAGGGTTTTGGATTTTTTTTCTAACTGAGAGCCTGAAATAAGTCGTCATCTTCTTTGGTGTGAAATCCCTCTGCTAGCTTGGATGTCTTGGGTTGGGGTTTAAAATTTAAAGAAGTTAATCATAAAAAAATTGCGTAAAAATTCAAATTTAATTTTTTTGCACAGAATTTAGCAGTCTCTTGATGAATTTCTCGTCCAGAATCTATCATTTTGTGTATTAATGGTTTTTTTTTACCTCATTCCCGTCTACCGGGAAATACTCCATTACATCCACTTCTCAAGCCACTGGCTGCATTGCAGGCTCCATATATTTTCCCTCTATTTCAATTTTTTTTGGTTGATTGTTGTTGGTATTCGATCACTGTCCATGACTACTACTTTTTGCCTATATAACAATAGTCTCCTTACTATTTCTAATTCTATTGGATAAGGCTTTGTTTTAGCTAACATAATATCACGTGGAGTGCAATTTTTTTTAATCCTTAGGAACCTTGTTCTCATTTGCCGATTCTACTCTCTCTAGCTGAGACCATCTGTTCTTCATTGTAGTGGGGCCATACTTGATAACCGTAAAGGAGTATGTGTATGGTTAGTGCTTGGAGTAATGTGCATAGCATGTTCCAGTTCCATATCTCCGCTGCTCTACATCTCGTCTAAAATAAGAGGGCTTCTCTCCAATCCCTTGGAGCCTTTTCCTTGTGCACATATTCCAACTTATAGAATTCCAAAGTAAGATATTGCTATTGGGGTCAGTGGGGCTGGAACCCTCGACCATGCAAACCAAATTTTCACACTCACCATTAAGCCAACAAATCATGGTTCATTCATGCTCCTAGTTATCTCATGAGTCTGATTGATTCAAGTATCTGTGGAGTTGTTTGTCACTTCTTCATCTCTTTCAACTTGTCATTTGAAACGTGGATTTCGAGAAAACTATAATCATTTGTAAGACATTTGGGCATTTTAAAATTGTACTCGTTACCGCAAATCAAAAGTTCAACCTTTATGTCGATTTTTCAAATTTTCAGTTACAGTTCAGATTATAATTTTGGTTCATGGCAGAATCTACCTAAATTCTGAGCGATCTCAAATTTAGGTATAAGATTGCTATATTCTGTTGTGTATTATATTATATAAAACACACCTGATGATTTAATAGATGCATCCTTACAATTAACGTCAATTGCTTGATTTTTTTTTTTTTTTTTTTTTTTTTTTTTTTCTATTTAGAGGAAAAATCATTTTCCTTTGGGAGAAAGGTTATCATTTTAATTTTTATAAAATCTCTGTAAATAATTTTTCTCATTAATATTTTGAGGGTTATTTAGAGAAGATGTTGCTTTGCTAATATGCTGTCCTCTTAAAACAGGAATACCCAAAACTTGACATGTCTTGAGATGAAGATGCTTCTCTCTCCGCGTGCCAGTCTTAGAATCAACTCCAAATCCAATTTTCATTGAATTTTAGTGACAATAAAATCTCGGTCAATTACCTTTCTTTCATTATACTTGGTATAGGGTGGATTACAATCACTACAGTTATAAATTAATTATAGAAAGTATGTATATCACACAAAAGGTGAATCGAAATTTGAGGCTTCATGGTAATTACCGTGATAAAGCTGACAAGATCTCGCAATTTTATGCTTGAATACAACGAAACAAAATTTCATGGTTTTCATATTCATGGTGTTTTCCTAAACATCATTTTCAATCTAAACAATAGTGTGTGTATTATGCATGTAAATCAAATTCCCCTAGAAGATTGATGTGTAGTGAACTTTAAGCTAGCCGTACAATGTTTTAAGTTCGAGTGGCAGTTAGGACTCACGAGTCTTTGTGTTTTTTAAAGTCGATAACTGGATCGGAGATCCTGCATACGAGGCACCAAGATAAAATTATCATAACCAAGATGAAGAAAACAGATGGCATGAAATACAGATACAGTTCCTTGAAGCAAGAACAACCATTGATTATGTAAAAGAGCACACTGAGTCCTTTAATACGAAATTTCATATGTTGTGTAATTTTTTCAGGCATATTCACACCTGCCTGTTGTGAGAAGAGTGTTTGAATAATGAAATGAAGTCTCCATTGGCTTTTAAAAGCGGTTTGCATGATCTTGTTGGGTGTTTAGCTTCATGGAATATTTCACCCGGTGGAAAAAGCTTTGGAATTTAGGTTTTGTGTAATCTCCTTGTGTAGCATCCAGGTTACAACCATTTGCCGATAAATATGATCCACAAGGTTACCTCAAATGAAGTGCAAAGTCCAAGCACCAAAAGAATCTCCTTCTCTTGTCAAGAATTCAAAGTGCTAAAATCATTATAGCTGAAATGTATTGTAGCCAATAGGTTTGTTCAGAGTCCTTGGTTTTGTTTCGATCTTTATATTGTAATTAATGAATGTAAAACCCGGTAGCTATTAAGGCTTTGTTAAGGGTTTGATATGATGTTGCTTTCGCGGGTACGCTTGCAGGTAGGCCATCTTATTAATAAAATGATTTTATTTTGTGTTTTGGGGAGGGATAACCTTCCCAGTCATCTGATCTGGTTTTGGGTTGGGTGGCGGAGTCTCTTCTTGTCTTGTTTATGGTGTGTTTCTGTTGGAATATTTCTTTGGTTATTTGATTTCTTAAAGCCCTTAGAGTAATCATTTAATGGCCATAAGAATCTCAAGATACATAAATTTGTTAATGATTTATTTTGTTAAAGGCAATCCATTTAATTTCTATAACATCTTTCCTCTAACATAAGTTATGATTGCTTAAACAAATACTCAAAATATTTCACTCTACAACATAGAATTTCAATTTATCCTAGCACACAAGGTCATGAATCTGTAGACTTAATATTGGTGTGAGATATAATTTCAAAAGTCACGGTGAATAAATTTTCTTTCAGAATTCAAGTACCTTCTTAAAACAATAATGCCACCAATATTCTTAAGCTTTACTCATTTGAATTTTGATTTTATGTTGAGACAATTCTCTAAGTTTTATTCAGACATCATTATTACCTTCCAACTCATGTTTTCCATGATTTAATACTACAAAATTAGTGATTATTGATAATTTGCATGATCAATCAAACAATTTCAAATTTGGAAATGGCTTGATTGCATGCCGTGCATAGGGGAAAAATATACAAAACAATAGATTGAAATGAATCAAGAATCTTCAAAACTTTGTTGAATAAATTTGGCATGGTTAATACATATCTGGTTAAAAATTCACTGCATAATTAACACAACAATAATCTAAGTATCTTGGCTCTTATTTCATGCTTCTTCAGTGATGAATCTTGATATTGACTGACTGATAATATTATTACAGTGTTTGGTTGCATTATTCCAGTGGTGTTTTGTTTCTCATACAAGGTCTCTATATCAACCTTCTTTTCTTTCTAGTGGAGATACATCAAACTGTGTGTGACTAAGCGTGACGATGTATAATTCTCTGAAAGATCAGTATATTTTCTATCTATCAACTTATTTTCACATGAATTTTGCCTTGAGAATCTTGTGATACCATGCTATGATGTTAAACATATCTTGAGTGATGGTCATTTCCGAACATTATAAACAACTGAACTTCACATCCTAAACATTCATTTCTTGTGATTGAACAGCACGCCAACTGGCATGATTCGATCCATATTGGATGGAATCTTCTTTAAAAAATTTGAGCACTATTGATATGGTATACTGGCATGCTTTTGTGGAGAAACAAATATTTAATGCTGGTGTAACTACTCACCACCAGTTCATTTTACAACACAGTTTACATAGCGCTTGAAGTATTTGGATAATTGATGTTGAAATTTGTCACCAATTGAAGTGCTTTAAAATAGTGAAATCTGTTCCAATTTACAATGGGTAAACTCTGATATCTTATTACCTTTAGATGATCATCGTTCACTTGCATCTGTTCATTATCTTATGGTTCAATCTGATCTAAAAACACAGAGATAACATTCCTTAAATGCTGATCATATTATTCACTAATTATTTGGGCCAGATTGCTGTTCTCATTGTCCTTTAGCGATAGCAGTTGCTTGGTATTTCTTTGGTCTATTATTGTAGGAACACAACTCTCTGAATATGATCTTCTTACGATGACAAAAAATCCTTGAGGATCAAGATGTTGTGAACTAATTAGGAGTGCTTACTTAGCTAAGACAGATACCTTTTAAGGAGCAACTAAATCATGTTTTATTGTTTGAACGTTATGATACATCTAAATCGTACACTATGATTTTAGTTTAGTTTAATTAACTATTACGATGTGGAGTATAATGTTACATAAGGTTTCGTGATTCAAGGTTAATTGCATATATTGGATAAAGTTGTCTAAGGAGAAATGGGAAGGAAAAACTTGCAAATTTACTAATGATGATAACTAATGCTAGATCATGTGATTATGGCCAACTTGGTGTTAGATAGATGCTTATGGTGGTTGAGAGGAAGTGTCACAACAAGGGTAAGAAATCAGTAAGAAGTGGCAACCTATTTTAGAATATAATGGAAGAGTTTGGTATAATCATAACTTGGTACTCTAAAGGTATCACTATAAGGTCTATCTAAGGATGATGCACATAAAGAAGAAAATATTGGCAATCAACTAATGAAGTTGAAAAATCATGGTAATAATGAAGGTCATAGAATGATTGGAGAAGATAAGTTGTGTGCATAACAACATCTATAACAATGGGAGAGCCACATTGTAAATGGATTTAACAAGATGAAGGATCAGGCAATTTTGTTATGTGATTTGGTAGCCAACATAATGAATTTATTTATCAGGTATTACCCAAGTTGGAAAATAGTAACAACATTTCCAAAGTATATCAGTGCTATGTTTTTAAGAGAGGAGAAATTAAAGTCAATTTAATAAAATAGAATGAAGTGAAGAAACTTCCATTTTTGAAGCTAGTAGACATGGAATAGATTGAAATTAAGACTAGGAGAAAAATAAAAATATATCTATGAATGTCTGGTAGGAGGAAATGAAGGGATGTTCTATCAAGAAGAAAGTTCTTTTAAGGGTATTGATGAGTGGAGCGAGAAACATGATTGCTAATGGTCATAATGATGATCTACATATTTTAAAAATGTGAATATATGAAGTTGAGAATTTCCATGATGACCAAGTGATGATAAACGAGGAAGATGTTTAAAATAATAGTGAAGTATAGGAAGGAATGTTGCTAGAAATTTTATAAGGATACCTTGAAAAGGATTGTGTACATAGTGACAAAAGAAGTAGAGGTTGTACTTGACTGGTTTGCACTCATTATTTCATGAGTAGGACTTCCCATAACATTAAAAGAGGTTGTTTCCACATAACACCCCACTTTTAAATTGTTCATGAACAATGATGGTAGTATTGTTTCCAACTGTTTCAAAATCTAAAATAATGATACTATTTAATGAAAAGAGTCTTTTGTCCAACTTGATGAAGGGTGAATTTATGATAAGGCAATCAAGTGGTATTGAGATAGGAACTTGAAGAGATAAGAAATATTTTTTTGGATGAAAATGATAATGGTAAAGTGATGTATGTATAAGTCAACATGGATCAACAAACCCTCATGCAAGTAAATTAAGCATGATATAAAATTAAATCATGATGATCTAGTGTTTATATGCAACTGCATATAGCGGTATTGGAATCAATAAGCCAAAGGGTAAATGAATGTAAAACCAAGGGATTTTAATTTTGATATAGATGATTTAAATAATGATTGTAAACTAGTAACATCTTAACAATGAATTTCACTAGAATTACCTTGGGGAAGGAAGAATATATGAAGAGAGATTAAGACTCAAGATGATGATGCTCATGTGAAATTTAACAACGTACTTAGATGATTATACCTATGGTGTAAAGGGTCAACTTCCTAGTTGAAAGAATTGGAAATGATTATTGAAAAAGTAAGTGGTATCTTGATGAAAACATAACACTAATAATACTGATGAGATAACAAAGATCCTAGATGGATGTTGAATAATCTTAGTTCATGGTTGAATGTTTGTAAAGTAAATGAAATTGATTTTTTTTTTGGATGAATCACGATAAGAATTCTTATAGAGTATTATTCTACAAGTATTGAGATGTTCTCATATTGATGATGTTTCATGATATGATGGTATGAGGGTGATCAGGCACATGTTGTTCATATTTATATAGTTGTTACAATAGTGATGATGTATCCTTATGACGATGATGATATGCATAGGCATTATGATGTTATGTCACGATATCTTGACATATTCATTTACTACGTGATGATATGCATAGGAATTATGATGCTATAATATGAGGTTTATTGACAAGTGGTTCATTTATTATGTGAATTCATGATATGTCCTTGATGCAAATATTTTAATGTTATAACTTATGATGGTATTTCATGAGATTAAGCATGTCATAGTTGCATACAAATTTATGGCATGCATGAGCATGTAGTTCGTTATTATTCGTAATGTTGCGATTAACAATGATGAATGTTCTCATGATGACATGCAAGACTTGGCATGTGGATTATTTTCTACGATATTATGATGGTATGGCTAATGCATTGGTTGCATGTTGAGGTGTGATGATTCACAGGACTCCACAAATGGGCCGAGAGGGCCGGTTTATTTGGTGATCTCATGTGAGCCGATACACACGAGGGAGAATAAGTAACACCATATGGGCTGGGGACAAACTCAATCAACACTACATATGCCAATGGTTCATTTGTCTTGTGTAGCTCTTGATGGATAGCTCTTGTAGGGCTATGGGACCATCTGGAGGAGGCCAAGTGCTTGATGTTCTAGGCTAGGTGCCTAGTATAGTATTGGGATGCCGAAGTCTAGTGGGGGTGTAAGGACTTTGATGCCTAGGGTTGTGCGCCTTAGTGAGTTGTGGAGGGAGTGGGCCAACCTTGCGAGATGCCCGGTGACATTGAGCACTGTACCAGATGCCTGCCTTGGGGTAGATGAGGTCTGAGTCAGGCGTGAGCCTTGGGGCCAGCATTGGACTAGGATACAGACTGAGGAGACTTATGCCTGATTCCGAAAGTGGAAGGCTTATGCCTGATTCCAAAAGTGGGAAAAAGGACAGAGATTCCTTGGGATTTCCCGGGTGTTGTGAAACTTTCGATGCCTGCTGATTATACTAGTTTAGCAGAGGGTGTCGAGACTGTTACATGACGTAATAAATAACAAAATAAATGTAATGTCCCTTAATAATAATTAATAAATAATAAAAATAATAAATAATTCAACTTAATTCGGGACGAAGTTCCTTAAAGTGGGAGAGTATGTAATGTCCTTATCATTAAATAATAAATATATAAATATAAATATTAAATATAACAATAATAATATAATAAATAATAAATAAATAATAATAATAATAAATTAACTACGTGCTTTAATAAATATAAATAAAAGAAATAAAAAGAAAATAGTAATAATAATAAAATAATAAATTAACTACATGCTTTAAATAAATATAAATAAAAGAAATAAAACAAGAAAAATAGTAAAAATAAGTAAAACTATCAAAAAGTACAAACAAAGAATAAAACAAGAAATCAGTAAGTTGCATGTTGACACATGGAGTGTGTACATGTGGTTCCCCTTCTAATGTTTGCTCTATTTAATAGATGGTGAGGAAGATGAGAGGTATTCCATCATTCCAAGACTCTATCATTCATTCTCTTGGGAGAATAGTGTTCTAAGATAGAGGAGTCACTGACAGTAGTACGTTGATTGAGGGCTCGGGGGTGGCCAGTTGTAGCAAGTCCTTGTGCAATTGAGCCTACGGTTGGGTGGAGAGTCATCCCCAAAAACCTTATTGCGGTAAGCAGACTTCAACCACAGGGAAGTGCTACTCATAGTTTGAACTTGATGTTAATTAGTTGATTAATTACATGTTTATTTTGGTTTGTTACAAAGGAGTTGAGTTGAAAATAGATCCCTCTAAGGTTGATGTAATTTTGAATTGGCCAAGGCCCAAGACAGTTACTGAGGTAAGATTTTTTTTGGGAGAAACCCAATATTGGATGAAATTCATTGCTAAATTTTCTTCTATAGTAGCTCCTTTGCATGCATTGAAAAGTGTGAAAAAGGGTTTTTAGTGGGGAGGCAAACAAAAAAATGCCTTTGATGCATTGAAGGAAAAGATCAGTTCAACTCCAATACTTGCACTTCCATACTTGAGACAGGCATTTGAGATCCAAGCTGGTGCTAGTGACTATGCCATGGGTGCAATCCTCATGCAACAGGTAAACCTATCTATTTTCATTCGAAACTTTTAATTGTGTAGTGATTAATTATCCTACACATGACAAGGAACTGTATGCATTGGTGCAAAGTGTGAAAAGGTGGAAAAATTACTTGATGGGTAAGGAAACAATCGTTCACATTAATCATCGGCCATTGCAATACTTGCAATCTAAATCTAAGTTGCTGTAATCAAGGCACTTCTGATGGATGGGTTTTCTCCAACAATTCTACTCGGTAATAAGGTATAAGAAAGGTATCTACAATATATTTGTTGATATGCTTTCTAGGCCTATTATTAGTGCAACGACTTTACTAAAGCATGATTCTGTTACGCATGAAAGTTATATTGAGCAATATGCATTAGACAATGACTTTTAAGATGTTTATGCAAGCTTGAGTCAAGGTAACCGAGAAGAGGAATTGGATTATCATTTGCATGATAACTTGTTGTACCATCTTGGAAAGCTTTGTATTCCACAGGGAGAAAGAGTCAACATCATAAGAGAGGCACATACTTCTCTTATTGCTGGTCATTTCGGTGTAAGTAAGATGATGGCACATCTACAGAGGTATTGTTATTTGCCTCGTATGCTTGAACATCTGTCACATTTTATTAAAGGATGTTCATTATGTGCGGTCAATAAACCTAGCAATAGGAAGTTAGGATTCTACACACCACTTCCGATTCCTTCATGACCGTGGGAGAGTTTTTCTATGGATTTTGTAGGAGGTATTCCATGTCAAAAAGAGGTCATGTTTATGTGTATGTAGTTGTGGATATGATCAACAAAATGTGTATTTTGTTGCTATGTAAAAAACAAATTATAGCTGAACAAACTTCTCAATTATTCTTTCAGAATGTATGGGTACGTTTTGGATTGGCCACATCCATTTCCAGTGATTGAGATTCTCGCTTTGTTGGAAATTTTTGGTCAGGCTTGTGGGGATTCATGGACACCAAATTGAAAAAGAGTACAACATTTCATCCACAAACAGATGGTCAAATAGAGGTGGTGAAAAATAAAGTGATACATCTTTTTCGTGGGATTGCAACAAGAATCCTAAGGGATGAACATTTGCACTATATTCAACATGCTTAGAACTAGGCCAAGCACTCTTCAACTCAAACATCACTATTTGAGGCATGTTTGGGATACTTTCCTAAGTATCCTTTGGATTTAATTTTTGGAAAGGATGTTGCTATTGATGGTCATGGTGACATAAATAAAGCAAGAAGGTTCATTTAACAAATCCAATTGTACACCAAAGAGTTCAAGAATAGTTGGAAAATAACCAAGGCAAATACAAAGCAAGGCACGATAAGCATCATGTATATCACAAGTTCCAAGTCGATGATGAAGTTTGGCTTCACATTAGCAAAGAGAGACTCTAAGGAGAAGGTAAAAAGATAAAACCAATTAGATATGGTCCATTCATAATTATGGAAAATATTGGTATCAATGCCTTTAGGTTGGATTTGCCTTCATATATGCAAATTTATGTTGTTGTTAATGTTGAGAACTTAAGGTTGTATGAGCCCCCTTTGATTGAATATCAAGGAGAAAATGTTCGAATACCTTCCATTGAGGATTTTTCTCTTGAATACCTTGATGAAATACAACCAGACACCATTCTTGACAAAATAACAAGGTCTTCAAAACGAGAGAATGTGGATTACCTTCGATTGGAGCTCAAGGGAACAAATCCTTCAAAGGCCAAATGGATCGAGATTGGAAAGGTGAGGGAATCGTACCCTCACCTAATGACTACTGAAAGTGATCTTTTTGGGTCCAAAAGGCTTCTAGTGGGGAGGAATGATCAGGTGTTAGAAAAAATAGCTCAAAACTCAAAGTTGTCGTATCAGTGTGGAACTTGAATGACCACACATTTCTCGTCATCCTGAATCTGGTGCAACTTGTTTTGCGTGAAACAAACACCGTATGCTCCCATAATCATGTTCTATTCAATTTCCCAAACATGCAAATTTTTGAAAAAAAATTGACAGCCCATTCAATAGTCCATACTACTGACGTGGCGCTGACTGGGTAGGTGTATGTGGCAGGTTGAATACTCAACATTCTCCGGAAAATCATATTGTGGCAAGTGGAACATTCTCATTAGGTAGGAATCAATCTTTTTTAATTGGCTGGATTGATGGCCAACCATGGGTTGCCATGTGGCCTAGCCAGAGGCCAGCACGTGGTGGCCCGGGGGCCACCAAAATTATGGGTAGAGTTTGGGCAATAACAACGGGGGTCGAACTCGCGACCTCACAACACAAGTCCAAAGCCTCCACCAATACACCATAACAATAGTTCTTAACTATATAAGAACTTGATTTATATTTGAATTTCATATACGTGCCTTTCGGGGATAGGGCCAGCCCTTGGACATGCCAACTGCATGTAACCACTACTGGAGGGGAGCAGGGGCCTAACTGGTGGGGGCAAGCCATTGGCCTTAACCCCGGGCACGTGGCCCCCATATGGCCCAATTTTTTCGGACTTAAGGCCTTAGAGGTCGAATTAAGGTGCCCACAATTTGCACCGGTTTTTTGGGCAAAATGGTGCTCCGTTAGCACAATCTGGGGCGAAATTGTGGGTTAGGTGCCAGATTTTGGGGAGTTTGTAGAGCAAATAACAACCAAACTTGGGAAAATCAAAACATGATGAGTTTTTGACCAAATCAGGAGCAAAAAGAGGCTACATAGGCATTTTTAGGAATTCTGGAACCACTGGAACATGTTTTAGAGCTTTCTAAGCATTGTAAAATGATGTATTAACACTTTTGAGAAAAATAGAGAGGGTCAAGTTAGAAGTCAAGGAGGGGTGAACTCCTTCATCATGTGCTGTTGTGATACTGTTTATGGTGATGTTTATGTTGTTGTTCAGTGATTTGTTTATGTTAATTTACACATAAAAATGACATAAAAACACTCAAAACTCATGTTTTTAAACTTGAAAATAATCTCATGAATTCTTAAGCATATTTAGCATATTCTGAAAAGGATTTAGCACAACAAAACTAATTTTCTAAAATAAATATCTCAAAATTTAAAGATGTCAGATTGGTGTGGAACTTGAACAATCGCATAGTGCTCGTCATCCTAAATCCCGCACAACTCATTTCGCACGAAACATATATCGTATGTTCCAGAATCACGTTCTATTCACTTTCCCAAACTGGAAAATTTAAAAAAAAAATTGATAGGCCAGTCAACAGTCCATACTACTCATGTGACACTGGCTGAGCAAGTGTATGTGGCAAGTTGAATATTCAACATTCTTCGGTGAATCGTATTGTGCCAAGTGGCACATTCTCATTGGGTAGGAATCGACATTTTTGATTGGCTGGATTGATGGCCAACCACATGCTAACACGTGGCCTAGTCGGAGGCCACCACATGGTAGCCCAGGGGCCACCAAAATTATGGTTCGAAGTTCGGGAAATAACAGCGGGGGTCTAACCTATGACCTCACAACACAAGTCCAAAGCCTCCGCTAATACACCATACACATAGTTCTTAACTACATAAGAACTCCACATATATTTGAATTTCATATCCACACCATTCGTGGGTAGGGCCATCCCATGGGGGTTAGCCGTTGGACACACCAACTGCATGCGACCACTACCAGAGGGGAGCGGGGGCCTGGCTGGCAGGGGTGGGCCGTTGGCCTTAGCCTCGAGCACCTGGCCCCCATATGGCCCAAATTTCCGGACTTAGGCCTTAGAGGCCGAATTAAGGCACCCACAACTTACACTATTTTTTAGGCAAAATGGCACTCCGTTAGCACAATTTGGGGTGAAATTGTGGGTTAGGTACCAGATTTTGGGGAGTTTGTAGAGTGAGTAGCAACCAAACTTGGGCAAATCATAACTTGATGAGTTTTTGACCAAATCCAGAGTAGAAAGAGGCTACATAGGCATTTTTGGGCATCGTGAGCCATTGGAATAGCTTTCAGAGCTTTATGAGCATTGTAAATTGATGTATTCACATTGAGCGTAATAGAGAGGGGCGAGCCATTGGAAAATGGACCAAGGAGATGTAGCCCGGAAGGGGTGAACTCCTTCATCATGTGCTGATGTGATACTATTTATGGTGATGTTTATATCTCTTATATGTTGTTCATTCATTTGTTTATGTTAATTTACACATAAAAATTACATAAAAACACTCAAAGCTTATGTTTTAAACTTGAAAATAATCTCATGAATCCTTAAGCATATTTAGCATATTTTGAAAAGGAATTTAGCACAACAAAACTAATTTTCCCAATCAGATCAAGTTTGGTATCGAGCACTTGGTTTTCTTTGTGCAAGAAGGATTTAACTGTTTTTTAAGTGAATGTCATGCTTACAAGGTTGAATCTCAAGAGAGGAGAAGGGAAGATGGTTGAAAGCCCTAAAGTTGCGTCAAGGAGAAGGAGTGCAAGGTTGCCATTATCTGCACCACTAGTTATTCCTCAAGTTGCAGTTGACACTTCAGTGAACATGCCACATGAAAGAGAGCCTAAAAACATGAAAAAGGATGAGAAGGTCTTTAGGAAGGATTTCTTTGATATGAAAGAGATGGTGAAGGTCCTCTATGAAGAGAGGAATACCAGACTATAGGGTGAAAGCTCCAAACCTCCCAAAAGAGAAGGTTCTTCAGGAGGAGGAGGTAATGGAAATAGAGGTAAACCTCCACCCTCTCCACCATCTTCTTCATCTTCTTCTTCACAGGCATATTCATCCTCTTCCACTAACACGACCCTTACTCATAGTCATCAACATACATCAAAAGGAACTAGTAAATCACCTTTGCCAAAAATTGATGTTAAATTTGAATTGCCCATGTATAATTGTGAAGTGAATGTAGAGAAGATTGATAATTGGGTTTGTTAGTTGGAGGTCTATTGCAGAATTCAAAACCTTCAAGAGGATGACATAAAGATTTAGTTAACTTCCCTAAGGATAGAGGGTGCAACACTAGTACGGTGGGAATCAAAGACACAAGAAGAGATAAAAAAACAAGGTAAGATCTCAATTTCTTGGTCTGATTTCATTGTTGAAATTAAAAGACAATTATACCCTCTATCATATATGCAGAAAGCCATTATGAATTGGCAGAAATTTACACAACTTAAAGGTAAAAATGTGCAAGATCACCCAAGAATTCAAAAAAATGTCTCTAATGTTAGGTGTAAATTTTCAATCACAAGACACATTGCTGAAGTACATAGGGGGTTTACACATTTCTCTTAGGCATACTATCCTTATGTTTAATCCCAATAATCTAGATGAGGTGTGTGTTCAAGCCACTCATCTTGAGGAAAGAGGGAAAAATACTCCAGGAGAGGATAGTAAAAATGCATTCAATAGTAAAGGAAAAGAAAAGGGTTTCGAAGGGAAGGGAAAGAAAAATGCATCTATTAAGAAGGAAGGAGAGAAATTAACATGCAAGCATTGTTCCAAAGAGGGTCATGATAAAGCTCATTGTTTGAAGCTTCATCCTGAAATGAAACCAAATAAATTCAACAACAAGGGAAAACAAAAGACAACTGCAACCACTCAACAAGATTTGGTATCCGATTCGGGTGATGAAACTAAAATTACAGCCATCGGTATGAAAGGAAAAGAATCCATTGCTAGCACTCGTACTTCAAATTTACACAATGAAACTCCAAATGAAAAGAAGGGGATATAACTTTTTCACATAAGGGGAATCTCAAAACATAGCAAAATTGACACTCTTTTCGACAGTGGCTCTCAAGCTAATCATATCTCTGAAAACATTGTCAAAATTTTAAACTTGGAAACCATTCCACATCTTAAACCATATCCATTAGGATGGGTGTGCGACAATGCACAATTGCAAGTAATTAGAAAGTGAAATGAAATTCGCCATTATTGAAAATTTCACAGATGAAATGGAGCTTGATGTTCTGCCATTAGACATATGTGGTATAGTTTTGGGCAGCTTGTATCTCTGTGACAGAAAAGCTATGTTCCATAAACATGAAAACAAATACCATTGTTCAAAGATGGAGTAGAATATATTGTGAGAGATCATAGCAAGAAACTAAATCTTTCAGTTGTTAATGTGGGGCAGATGAAAGGACTAGTGAATTCAAGCAAGAATTTTGTGCTTCTAATGATCAAACCAAAGAATGATGTTTATAATGAAGCTTTTCAAGGTTGTGATTCAAGATTGAAATCTAAATTGGTTGATGTTGTTAACCAATATGATGAGATGTTTCAAGAACCAAAAGGATTGCCTCCCTACACTTCCCCCTGAGGAGCATCAGTCTTTCTTAGACAAAATCCTTACCCCTGAAAGTAAATCCCTTCCCTTTGAGAAGTGGTTCCCTATAACCCTCTTTCAAAAACCCGTTCGACCCATCTTGATTACAATTACATGCTTAATGGGCAAAGATGATTAAAAAATAATAAATAAAGCCCCCTTGGGGTTTATGCATAAGATGAAGCAACCCAACTATTTACTTAATATACCGTTATACCTATCTATAGCCATAAACCGTCAGCTTCGTTTATTCCCTCCTTCCTCCTATTTTCATTACTACTCCCTTCTATTTTACATGTTCCTATATACTCATGTCGAGGAGCTCCAATGTCTAGAACTCCAAGTGTTCTCTCCCAACAAACAACAAAATTTTGTCTTTGACTACAATATCTTAGTGAGGAAGAGGCCTGGCTTAGGTGGGTATTCCCAATTTATCTCAACATTCATGGCTATTTCTTACCATATTATTCATGGAAACCCTCCTCCCAGAATCTCCCTGCAAAAGAAGGAGTTCCTCCAACTTAGCAAAGATTCCATGGTAGGGGACTAGCACCTCTATGAGGATTACATAGAAATATAGGTTTACAGTTGTGAAATTCCTCCATATTGTTTTATAGTGTTCATTCCAATGAGGATCTTTTCCCTTGCGTTCATCCTATAGATCCTCAGTGTAGACCTG
This sequence comes from Pinus taeda, assembly GCA_000404065.3. Lineage (NCBI taxonomy): Eukaryota > Viridiplantae > Streptophyta > Pinopsida > Pinales > Pinaceae > Pinus > Pinus taeda. Next base: position 98,962 of record APFE031701403.1, on the reverse strand, counting down.
CTTCATTTTGTACCAGGAAAGAAGGATTACATCTTCAAAATGGGATAGCTAGTAGGCCCTTTTGTGGTAAACACAAAGAAATATTTTAAAACAATTGAAACCTTACTAGAATCCATGGAGCTAGAAAAGGGTGACACTTGGCACTACGATCCCCAAGGCATCATTGCCCGACGTAGAGAAAAAAATAAAGTTTCAATTTGCGTGCATGACCCTAAGCCTGAAATTGAATGGAAATCTAACTTTAACTAATGGCGTCTTAATACAGAGATAGAGACCGGGTCCTTAGTACAAGAAAATCATCAAAGAGGGTTGCTTACTCAGCAGGGGGTGCTGATACAGTGGAAGATCACATAAATAAAAAGGCCATGGTTCATGATTTTGGAAAGAAACTTTGTGTTATTTTTGAGAACGTCTTGGTTCTTTCAATGTATGTGTTATTCGAAATATTAATACATATCGATGGTGATTCCTTTGTTCTGGGCTTATAGTATATCTTCTCTCTTTGTAATTTCATAAATGTTCATGTTCTTCTCAGATTTCGTGTTTTGTAGCTACCAGACATGTTTCCTTCCTTGTACAGATTCATTTGAATTAAGATGTTAATGAAAATGCTTGTATGAATGTTTGGTAGCTAGATCTTTAAATGCGCTTTGTGAGTCTTTGCATCCATTACTATTCCATAACTATGATTTCTTTCTGAATCCAGGTAGATGTAGAATAATCGAAATCTTGAGCTTTATATGATTGATTTATTCTGTTATTTCTTCTACCATTACATTCATACTAAAGAAAATTAGTTGTAAGTAGAGTAGTGATTTTGGCCTCTGTTGATTGATATTTTATATCAATGTGTACTTCTTATGTATAAATAAATCATGGGTTGTATATTTCTTAAGTTGTTTGAACCAACTAAGTTCAATTTGTAAGGAATGTTGTAACTGGTATTTTAAATCATTTACAGAATTATCATAGATGCACCATATTTAGATGGACTAGGCACTAGTCTCTTGGCAATCTAGAGGTTGTTTCTAGAATCGAAAACACTTAGCTTAAAACCTGCCCAAACTGCTTCTGGAGCTTGAAAAGCCTTTGTAGGACCTCTGTAAGTCACTATAACCTCTACAACACTTCACCAAGGCAATTCCACATCACTATCATCATCATAAGTTAAATTAGGTTGAGTTGGATTCCAACCAAGAACCATACTAACAACTGGGCCATCAAACAACTCCATAACAACTCTGCCATCAGTAAGCAACTCCAGAATATGTCAGACATCCTCCAACACCTATATAATCAAATCAAGCATCCTATTATACTTGTATATATTGTCCAAGCCCTGTGTATAACATCATCAACATGAGAAACCTAATCTGATACATGGAAACCTAATCAACAAGGATCCTCAACTCTAACTCCTATAGTTGCCACTAATATTCATATGTAGCAACATGATCATTCAACATGATCAAGAAGATCATCACATCTCCAATACAACTCCTCCTTTATACAATTGTTCATCATGGGAAGACATTCAAACTAGTGCAACACACCACCATCCAACTCCATGCAACAACCATGACCATAACAACATGACCATGAGGACCATGACATCCTCAACGACCTCGCATCACCATGCTAGTATATATTCCAAAACTAATGCAATACAAAACCATGTACAAGCCACCCACAACCAAACATGCAAGTGCTAGCCAACTCTCCTGCAACCCATGCTACCAAGTTGACATCAATGCCAACCAACAATACACCTTAAACACTGCAACACACATTAATGTTAATAATATCCCCCTTTGTAATTGATGGCAATGTGAGCTAAAACAACCTTCTGAAACTATCTTCTGAAAACTGATCTTCATCCTCACATTCTCCCCCTTTGACATAAACAGAGAAGGGATAAATATGTCAAGGACAAATTCTATATGCTCCTCTCCATGCAATGGGCTCCATCAACAAAACAAAAAGTGCCACTCAATATCATATGCAAGGATGAAATATGAGAAAACAACAACACTCCTCCAATAACAGAAAATGATGTGCAATAAAATCCCCTTGGACACAAGTTATGCCTGATCAAAAATACACTAGAGAAACGACATACATCTCCTATCAATAGCAACAATAAAATCTCTCACTCCCAATGCAGCATGCCAATAAGTAGCAATAGAAATAAGTTATATACTTTCTCTCTCCTTTGAAGCAACAACAACATAATCCATGTCATGACAGTAATATCATATCAAATCACCAACATATAGCAGCAACAACATAATGTGACCAACTAGCATTAGAAACTCTAATCAAATCCATATCTTCATCAACATATATCCAACCAACTCTAAAGCAATGGTAGAAAGTACATCCTCTCCACATTGTGCTATCCAACCACAGGAAGATGCATACATCAGTAGTAGCAATGACTATGACCAAAATATATGCAATAGAGTACAAAGCTTAATAGACTTATTACATGGCTATAAAATATGATAATACATGATTGTACAATGACAACATAAGCCCATATATGGCTGAACTATGACTCACTGGACACTCTCTCAATGCATACATGATTCTAGAATGTCTCGCCATGATAAGTATGAGAGTGTATAAGAATAATACATGAAATACATGGTTGTAACAACACTACTAATGGCTCATATAGAGATGGACTAACTCTCATGACTCATTATCCAACATATACCAAACATGTCTCTCAACGCTATGCATGAAACATACAAGAATGAAACTCTCTCATACATGGTTATCATAACTATCCTCTCATCAATGCATGTCTAATACAATGTCATAATTCAAGTACATAGAGCATATGATCAACCACATATCCTATTTATGGCAACAAATCACATATTAAGAGATATCTATCATCCTCCCCAAATCATCATCCATTAATCAAGACCTCAACAATAGCAATCAACAACACATAATAATACACAATGGCCCAACAATAGTATGTATCAACATCATCATGAACCAACAATATATATCATCATCATGAATAAGAGATATAGCATACCAATCAGCCTAATATATCAACTCTCTATGGAAAAACATAGCAACAACAATAGTCGTCATATGGAGCATGAACCTCTACAATATAAGTTGAACTTGAAACAACAACATGCATAATGCTGTAAAGGCAACAACAATTTCACATCAGCAACCCTACTCATAAATATAAGCATCATCTACCATCACGGAAAATCATCAACATCACCATATGTAGCAACAACAACAACATGAAAAACATGCATCATGAACAACTTCTAAATTCTCTCCATATGAGCTGCAATTAACTGACACATGAATTCTACAAGTATCTATAACCATACACAACCATCATACTAAACTCCATGGCACCATCACATACATGATATCATCAAGCCAAAATCATTTTTCCTCATACTAATGTAATCCAACTGCATGTCAACTTATGTAGGTAACATATAATCCATGCATGATAAAAAATACATACATCTACAACTGATGAGAACATAACATCAAATGCATATCCAACTCCTCCAAGGAGACATAATTCCATTAAAACCATCGAAATATTGGAAGCATATAAAGTGCCCGCCTTAAACATGTGCCATCATGTTTTTTCAATCTTCCTTCTCGAGAGGTTTGTGCTCATTCTCTCATCACAAATCCTGATCACAATAGCCTTAGAAAATACAAAACATTAGTAGCAAAAATAAAATACATCATCATGAAATCATAAGCTTCATAAAAAACAACTTTTCAATAAGCAAATATATTCACATATACTTCATTAGCTATGGAAACACCATCAATTATTTTACATGCAAAACAATATGCAAGATCCACTCGAGGCGATGCAAGCCTTAGTTTCTTCTTGTCGGTCCTTAATGCTCCTTCTTCCTCCAAACTTTGAGTGGTTTCTCTCTTGCATGTGAATTTCCAACTCATCTTGTTTGTCCTACTTTGCATATTCTTCATTCTTTGATTAGGTGTCCTTAAGTGTCTTGGAGTCTTGCAATCCATGGCCATATGACCAAGATTATCACATATGTAGCATCTGATCTGACCAAGAAATGGAGGAAAACATTTTAATCTCTTGATCTTCCTTTTACTCCTCATTACATGCAACTTGCATTCAATTGCCTTGTGGCCAAAATCATTGCATGAGTAGCAATAACCATAAAATGACCATTATAATTGATTTTGGTTGAACTTCAAGAAGTGGGTTGTCTTACTTGATTTTTTGCTTGATAGGACCTTCTACACCATGAATTCCCTCATTGCATGGATCTACAATTTGTTGCAATATGTCCTACATTTTTAGGAGTTGAAGCCTCTCACATATGAAAAATTTCTCGAATTTTTTCTTGGCATATCCTTGGGATTATCTTCCTTGAGCTCCTTCTTTGATTGTTGGTTGTGTCGATGGATCTCCTTCTTATTGCTTTTGCAACTTCTATCGTCGGTTATACTTGTGGCTGCAACAAAACTAGTTTCTCCTTTGTGCATGCTGAAATCTAACTTGACAGATGAGAAAGTGGTTTTCTCCTTTAAATCATTCCTTAGTAAAACCACTTATGTTTCCAATCTCTTGCATTCCTCCTCCTTATCTCTATATCATTTTCTCATGTCTTCCTCAATCTTCTTTTCCTCCTCAAGCTGAATTTTCAATCCATTGATTTCTTCTCTTAGCCCGTTTTCTTTCTCATCAAAAGTCTGCAAAAGTATTTTCCTAATCTTTACATGTAGTGGTTAGTTTTTTTAATTCAGTAATTAATTCCTTGATTACAATCATTATTGATTCATATTCAGCCTTAAAGAGAGCAATATCCTTCTCATCATCACTATCAAACTCAATATAATCATCAGAATTATAATTAATTTTTTTTTTCAACATATTACCTCCCGTCACAACTGTTTTGGCTGAGATTTCAATTTTTTTTTGCTTCATTTGCAATGGACTAAATATTTTGCTTCTTCAAACCCTTTGTCTTTTGAAAGATCTTCCTCTTGATTCTAGCCATGATCCACAATCTACTCTTCAAGTGGTCAAGCTTCACTGAAGAGAACTAGCTCTGATACTAATTATTGGAAACTAGATCACTTCTTTTGTGGGGGTGGGGGGGGGGGGGGTATTAGTAGTGATGGCCTTTATATCAATTATATTTTTTTATAGGTTTTCAATTATCTACATGCATACAAATTATTAGCTTATCAAAACATGAAAGACACAATAAAATCAAAGCATAATAATCATGGAAAGCATCAACAAAAATAAGCACACATGAAGACACAAGTATTTCTACTAGAAACCCTTTCAAGAGAAAACCACCTTGTTGTTGTTGCATTACTAAATTATTCTATTCATCTGTTGAAAAAATTCACATGTATTAGCTTACAACCATAATCTGGAATACTTGGCTTCCTTCATAGTATGCTAGTACTTATCAGTTAGAAAATTTGCTTCTCTCATGGATCTACAAAAATATATTTGTTGGAAGCACCCACGACCAACAATCCTCGCCCAACACCCAATGGACTATCCAACACCATTTGGATGGAGATATATGTTCCTTCTAGTGAATATGATAAATCATTATCTACTCTAAAGCCTCCATGCCTTCACTTCCTCCATGTGAACCATGTTTTATTCTTTTCATACTAGGTTCTAAATCTGTTCAACGTGAGAAACCCAACAACACCATCTTTCTACACACAAAATATGAATCAAAATTTGTCCTAAAGGAGGGAAATTCTTCTCTTCTTCTCACAACAAAATTCTTCTCTCTAATACAAAGCAAGCTACCAATTCTTTGCCACAAAATAATACACAAATTATGAATCTTCTTCTCAACTCTATCTTTGATTTCTGCATGCAATTATCTGATATAAATATACAAAACTATGTGACTAGCTTCTGTAATCTCTACTCACTCTCAAATCCATTACAATGGCATGCTCTCACACTCTCAAGACAACCAACCAAATAGACTCAAATCCTTTCTCTTTTTATCATTTTTATGTGATGATTAACTTAGTAAATGCTACACTTTATGGACAACTCAACAATTCTTTTCACACGCTTCATATTTGGTTGAAATAGGCTTCTTGACCAAAGCAAATCACTTAATCCACTAGCCTTTTGATATATTCAACTTTGATCATATTCTAGAGACCCCACGACTTGTCTCGACCTTTTTCTGGAACATTTCGATCATAAGCTTAGCCATAGTACCAAAATTATGTTAGTTGCATGAGGAATGCAGAAAAAATTTCACCAAAAATTTCAATCACATGCATAAAACTGGAAAAACTCAACTGGAGGCCTTCTGTCACTCGCACAGGCCTATTTCCTAGTGACTAGAAACTTTCAGTCACTCTCATGACCCATCATCCATGTGATGGGAAGAGGATGGTCAAAGTCATCTTTCATCAACTCAGAACCTGCCCAAACTTCTTCCAGAGATTTACAAACCTCTGTAGGACCTATGGAAGTCATTGGCACCCCTGCAACACTTCAGCAAGGCACTTCCACATCATTATCATCATCATAAGTCAAACTAGGTTGACTTGAATTCCAACCAACAACCATACTAACACCTGGGCCATCAAAGTGCTCCACAACAACTCTGTCATTAGTAAGTAGCTCCAGAACATGTCAGACATCCTCCAACACCTATATAAGCAAATCAAGCATCCTCTTATACTTTTATATCCTCTCCAAGCCCTTTGTATAACATCATCAACATGAGAGACCTAATCCGGGACATGGAGACCTAATCAACAAGGATCCTCAACTCTAACTCACGTAGTAGCCACCAACAATTGTAAGCATCAACATGATCAGTCAACATGATCAAGAAGATCATCACATCTCCATACGACTCCTCCTCTACACGATTGATCATCATGGGAGGGCCTCCAAATTAGTGAAACACACCACCATCCAACTCCATGTAACAATCATGACCATAACAACATGACCATGAGGACCATGACATCCTCTCCAACATCACATCACCATGCTAATATATAATACCAAAACCAATGCAATACACAACCATGTACAATCCACCTGCAACCAAGCATGCTAGTGCATCCATCTCTCCTGCAACCCATGCTGCCAGGTTGACATCAATGCCAACCAAGAACACACTTGCAACACTATAGCACACATCAATGCCAACAATGATATGAGTATGATATTATGATATTGCATTAAGGAATGGTCATGTTTTAAGACAATGCCACTAATACAATGCGTGTCAAGACAATTTAAGTGCAAATGGGTGCTAGTTGTAGCATTATGTCTGATGACTATGATCCAATTGCAAGATATGTCATGATTGATAGCTTTGGTAAAATGATTGTTTCAAAATTTAATGATTTTAGTCTTGTAAAAAGGTTGATTTCCTATCTTGTGATAACATGGTTATAACAACTTGGTATGTATTCATGTTTCTTGGAACATGTGAATAACATGAATTCTAGATGTGTGAATAGTTGCAGATCAATAGGCTTGGTATTAGCGTGGTATGGTAATAGTTGATTTGTTTATGTTGATATAACTAACAATTGGGTATGTGTGACAACATATAACAAAAATCAATTGCAATAGGAAGTAAAAGCATAGACAATGGTATGATGCAACATAACATGGACCAAGTCCATCATGAAAAAAATGGGGAAGTTTCCCTGAAAGAGTAGATCACTCCAGGAGATATTTCGAAGGATGTTAAAATTTTAAGGTTGCCATAAAACTTTGGAGAATAGTCAATTTAATTTTGTATATATGTGTGTGTGTGTGTGGTGGTGACAGACAAACTGAACACTGAGACTCATGGGATCGACTTGTTATGTGTTAATGAATATTTTATATGTTTTGTTTTTTAATGATTGACTTCATATTTTCTTGTTGTTTTGAATGTTGACCTTGAGAATGAGCATGTTGCTTTTTGTTTTTCCTTGTGTTTCTAATGTGGTTTTATTTGTTTTCATTCTTTCTTCTTGCATTTTATGGTTTGGTCTTGGTGGTTGGTTGGGTATGAGAGGTTGAAGAAAAAGGAGCCCTGGAGAAGAGTTGGATTAAAAAAAAAAAAAAAAAACCAATTGGAAGTGCAATACCTTGGATGGACCTTGTGCATAATATAAATGACAATAAGGGGACAAAATAAGATTGCATAACAATTAAAATGGACTTGGCTGAGTCTACTTGAACAAAATGGGCATCAATTTAACAACTATGAAAATGGCATAACAAGGGAGTTCTCTTAACCAAAATTATGCATGGATGCTATATGCATTCTTTATTTTGTGAAAAAGAGAAAATGCAATGAAGGTATAATGATACCTTTTGGTTTGGAAGGTCATTGGTTGAAAACCATCATAATAATAAGATAAGCATTAATATTTCTGAGTGAATGGTATGGAAATGGAATTTGTATTTTCCATGATGTGGGTTGCATAGAGAAGTTATTTAATGGATTCCATGCAACATGGAATATCCATTGGGTCGGTGTGCAAAGTGACCTATTGTTGTTAACTACCATTATTAATGTGCTCATGTCGATGCTTCTTACCTTCATTGCATGCATGAATGAAAATAATAAAGGCTGAAAATTGATAGCACGTTAACAACATGGATGAGGACATGTTGAGTTAAATGAGTTCTTGAATGTTGCAACAACCAAAATATCAACATAAAGTGCTCGTAATGGAATCAAGGTAAAAAGGGCAAAGGAAATGAATTGGGTGAGAAATTCCTTTCGCTGAGTTTGAAAGCTCTTATTTTCAAATTAATACCTACTCTTCATGGATACCAAGGGGTTTTCTAGACTTAACATTATATGGCATGTGAATGTGCTATATTCATGAACATGTTAATGATGAAATGAATGTATGTAATTCCATTTAATTTGACAAGTTATTATCGAGAATAATTCTTATGGAAGGATGATTGGTTAATGCACATAAAAATATGATGAATATATGAATGACATGTTTGGGATAACATAATGAGGTTATCCAATTAGATCCCTTGTCACGTAAGGGATCCATTGAGCAAGTGGCAATCCTTATTTTCAATTATTATTATGATCATGTGATTATGAAAATTATGTACCCATGTTTATATTATGTTATGACAAGGAATGTTGAAGGTTATGTCAATAGGTATACTAGTTACTAACTGAATTCCTTGGTCAAATCATGAGGAACATTTTCCACTGGGTGATACTTTGTGCTAGGAAACCACCCAGTGCATGTAGTTCAACTATTACCACCACCAAAGTGCTATCTAGCCACTTATATACTTGTTGAACAAGGACACTTTCATTATTGGACGTGTGATGATATTGGGATAGGCAGACTGCATGGATTTGGGGGGCTTCCTAGGCCTGGGAGTTGTGATGACGGGGCGTTGTGATGATGTGGAAGTTATGATAATAACATAGTTTTTATGGAAGTTGTGGTGCTAAATAATATGCTTTTCGAGAAAAGACTATTGGGATTGGTAGTGACCACACTTGCTGGGAGTTGAGTGAGAGCGGGGAAGGCTTATTTGGACTGATATGAAAATATTGTGTGGAGTAGTATAACCACCATTAAGTGTTTAGTTATGTGGAGAACCAGTCAGTGAGTTGGAATTGAAGACAAAGTTAATTGAAGACTGCGTGGGGCATATACAACACTGAGTGCTTGCTTCAGTTGATAAACCACTTAGTGCAAGAGTAATGAGGAAGCCACTGAGAAAAGTATTAATTATCAAAATTTCTATTAAGATTATGATTTAATTTGGTTTAAATCTCTTATTTGTAATGACTTGATTCATGTTTTAATAAGATTATTTTGTGATTAAATTGATCCGAAATGTCATGGTTAACCTCATAGATAAATTTGTTGATGAAAGTATGTTTTATATTGGTTTAAAACTTTATTCTTCTCATATGTTTTATTTGATTGTGATATAGGTGGATTATCAAACTGACAAGAATAAACATATGAGGCTGATTACAAAACAAAGCAAGCAACATTAGCATAGTAATATCAAAATGTGCAAAAACAACTTAATAGAGTTTAAGACATAAATAAATAAGCCATTAAAATGGTGTTGGAAACCTATGATGTGCATAATTGTGTTATTAAGGCAAGGCTAAGAGATGTCTTGGAAATGAATACTCTTCCTATTGGAGGAAGCCTTTCCAAGGAATGGATCACCTGAGGGAATGGGAAGCAGAGAAGGGGATTCCAAGGCTTGGAAGGTGTGTGACATCAAGGAATAGAAAACTGAAGTAAATCAGTTTCAAAAAAGTCATGAGCATACTTAATGGGATAAAACATACATTTGGTGTGTTTTAAGAAGCAATGAGCTGAAATTTTTTCCTAAAGGAGCCATGAGTATAGTGAACAACATGACAACACATGACATTTTAGGAAAAAGGAAGTATCACTGAGACAAAAGAGCTGTAAATTCAGAGCTCAATTTTGTATTAGTATTTTGCTACTAAGAACACCGAGGACTATGTTCCATTTAAGGGGTTTGGGTTTGTAACAACACTATTAAACTCCCTCTGATATTTGTAATATAATTATTGTACTTTGATTATGAATTATTATAAATTTATTCGAATGGCCTAAAGAGTGGGACCAAAAATCCATGATCTGAGAGAGAAAAGGAAGAAGAACCTGATTGGTGTTAGTTGGCATCACTACTTAATCGATGTGTATCTAGGAAGAATTATATTATAGAATGTTCTAGGAGGAACATGAAGAGGAACACAAGAAAAAGGATAAAAAGGCATTTGAAGAGCAAGAGGTGGTTGGCTTTTTTTTGAATGAAAGAAGTTCACAGATAGAATTGAATTTTTGGGCAAGAAGCCAAACTTGTGAGCATGATTTCTAGGTGAGTTTGCTTGAAAAATATCCTTTGGATCATGGATCTAGCTCGCATGTGACTAGTATCAAAGTGCCACCTTCAGTTTCAACCATTGTTAGATCTCAATACGTGTTATTAACTATGAGCTGTGAATATCATGATCATTTCTATATTGAATTTATGTATAGCTTCATGATAATATTGCATGGTTGTAGGAAATTGTTTCTTGAAATTAATAGGAAAATTTCCTTGACTATTATGTGGATTATTTCGACCTTTAGGCTATAAGAAAGATGTCTTGTTTTTTATGTGTAAGCTAATATGTTTCATGTGGACATGAAAGGCTTTGTGATTACTTGTTGATCCTTTTTGGTTACCATGGTGAGGGGAAATCTTGTTGATCCTTTGGTTTAGTTTTTAGATCTCAGGTCGTGAAATTTTAGGAAACATGATAATAGGAAGTTGGGCTTCCTAAATGCATATTTAAACATGCCATGCTAGAATTTATGTTATAAATTTTCTTTTAGTAGGTTCCACAAGCTAAAACTTGGTCCACAATAAGGGGAAATATTGATGATCATTTGATCCAAATTTCAAATATTAGGTTGCGATATTTTAGGAGATACGATAAAAAGAATTTGAGCTTCTTGAATGCCCCTAAAATTATGCATAAAAAAGGTCAAGTTGGAATTTATGCGATAAATTTTCTTTTAGGAGGTTCTAGAAGTTGAAACTTGGTCCACACTCAGGGGGAATATCATTAACTATCTACTCCAACTTTTAGATATTGGGTCACAATATTTTAGGATATATGGCCATATGAAGTTGATCTTCCTAAATGATCTTAAAGTTGTGCATTAAACAGGTCATGTTAGCATTTATGCTATAACTTTTCATCTATGAGGTTCCAAAAGTTGAAACTTGAACTATAGTAAGGGTAAATTCTATTGATCATCTAGTTCAATTTTTAAAACATGGACTACTAAAATTTATAAGATATCACTTGAAGAATTTTCTATATTAGTTTGGATACAAAGTGTTTGAAGAAATTCCTAAATGGTTTAATGATTTATTGCATACAAATTGTTTTATTTAATGCCTTAAGAAAATGTTGTTTCGTGGTTGGGGATAGTATTTTTGTATGATAATATTTTTTTAGCTGATATATGCCTAATTGCATGCAAAAAAAATTGAAGAGATGTGTTAAAGGTGTTTTATTAAAATTTCCATACAAACTACTTGATAAAATACTTCAAAGACAAAAATCAAAAGTTGCATAATTGAGTGGTATTTCAGTCACCATGTTACAAGTGGAATTAGATGAATGATTCTTATTTGATTCATACAAAATGTTTCACATAATTTCTACAAGAAAAATGTTACTTAATTGGTTGTACACAAAGTATTTGAAGAAAGGTTTACATGGAAAGTGTTTGAAAAAATGTATGAGAGATTAAGATCAAGTTTTTGCAATTGTGGTTAGGATAAACTTAGTAGGGGTATGTGATAAAGTGGTATCAAAGCTTATTTTCAGGCTAGTAAAAGGAAAAATAAAATTTTGGGTACCCCGTAACCTATGTAATTCATTGAGGAAGCTTGGTATGTTACATTATGTTTCATGACATCCTTCACTTCTCTAAATACCACATCTCAAATCTACACAACCTTCTTTGTTTTTGGATTCCAAATCTTATAACATTTTAAACCGTCTTTATAGTCAATAAAGATGCACCTTTCAAATTTACTATCCAAATTGGTTATTTTCTCCTTTGGAACATGTACATATGCATCATATCTAATTACCATGAGATGTGAGAGAGAGGGGTTCATACTAGTACATATTGTCAAGTTTTATCTTCCAACACTAATGAAGGTAGTAAATAAGTAACATTTAGTATCCACTTCCGTTGCCCATAATTTCTATCCTAATCCAACACCATTGAGCATGCTCATTACCTTTTTCATCAACGTCTTGTTCATCTTTTTTGTGGCTCCATTTTGTTGAGGTGTGTATGGAATAGTCTTTTTTCATGCCATACAACACTTATTATAAAAATATTTGAATTAATTATTGCAAAAATATCCACCATTATCTTTCCTTAACACCTTAATCTTCTTCTCTCACTGATTTTCCACTAGAGCCTTAAATTATTTAAACTTGTCAAAGACTTAAAATTTCTTCTTGAGGAAATATACCCATGTATTCCTCAAGAATTCATATATAAACAAGAAAAATTATACATATTTATCTAGGGATGGAATCGAAACAGGTCCAAACACTTCATTGTGCTTGAGCTCTAATATTGCTTCTTCCCTCTTAGCACCAAAGAAAAAAATAACCCGATTTTACTTCCCATATACACAATGTTCATATAAATCAAAATCCATAGAAAAATTATACATACCTTCTACCATACCATTACCATGCAATATTTGAAGGCCCTTATCTACAATATGTCCCAGTATTTGATGCTACAACAAAGTATTTTTACTAGATATTACAAGATTTGTGGTCCAATTTTAGGAACAATAGAGTTGTTGCACCCATCAATAAAAGTATTACCCAGAATCTTGTAAAGAGTTCATATGTGAACTCCAATTTTCAATACTAATCTTGCTCAAACCATCTTGCAGGCATCTTTCTCGAATACTATTTTTACACCTACATCATCCATCTTGCTTATAAAAAATAGATTTCTAGCCAATCCTGGAATGTGTAGAACACTAAGGATTGTTATAATCCTTTCACCTGTCAACTTCAGCTTGAAGTTTCCTCATCCTATGATTTTTGTCTTTTTTGATCACCTATGAACATGTCACTATCATAATATTTATCATACTTGCAAAACCACTCCCTATAGGGATTCATATGAAATGATGCACTTAATGTTGGAAATATGGAGAGGGGGGGGGGGATGAATCAGTATTCCTTTCAATTAGTATTATTATTAATCTTTTAGAGCATTAGCTAATATTCAATTATTATAAGTGTTTGTACAATGATAGCAGTAAACAAAAGGAACACAAATGCACATAATTTTTAAGGTGGAAACCCCCTCGAGGACAAAAGTCACCTGAACGCTTTTCTAATAATTATTTAATATTCAAATCCAATTGAAAAGAAAGCTCCAACTTCCTAGAATCTAGAAAAACATTCTTCTCCAACTCCCACTGGATGGATGCTGCAACACCTAACATTGTTCAGTAGTCAACTGAATAGATGCCCCAACACCCAATGAGCTACAACTCACCCTAGCACCACCCTACCACCCTGAAGTTTTCCCAGGCTTGAACCTGTTGGTGACTTCATGCACCAGCCTAGCACCACCATACCATCTTATAGAAGAATAAAAGAAGAATGGACTCCTGTACCAGGGAAAATGGTCCACTTTACGATCATATAGAATGATGTAGAAGAAGAAGACACACTAGATCATAACCCCAACTAAGACACAACCAACTAATGATGATCCTAGACCTCCTGACATTGCCTCTTCAACTCTTGGTAGATAGACACTAGTACAACTTTTACAATGGTGCTTTTACAATGACTCTGTACAATGATACTTTTACAATGACTGTATGCAGTGCTGCCCACTTGAAGACTTCATGTGGTGAACTTCTTGCTGTTGTTCTGCACCTTGATTGTTTCTCTTGTCATGCTACCCTTTCTCACTCTTCAGAACATTATATTATGCATTGAGTCTTCTCTTGATGAATATTAAGACCTGCAAAAAGTCTTCATGGAAATACCCATGACATGATAATAGCAAAACTTACCTCATCTTGTAGAGCATATGTTAGTACTAAACAAAAACAACAAATTAGAATACAAATAACCTAATGCAATTAAGAGATGAACACGCATATACAGAAGATACTTACGTGTAGCTTACCTCTCCTGCACCATTTTGCTGCACCTTTCTCTTTGCTGCCCTAGAAAGTCTGGTCCTTTGCAGCCCTTGACAACACTTGATCTAGTTGTTTTCTTTCCTTCTAAGAGCACAATATTGAATTTCATGTATCTATGTGAATTTAGATCCCCAATATGTAATCTTTGGTCCTATAGTAGCTCTCTGAGTCTTCTTTCCAATTACACAGGCATGACCTGATTTGGATTCTTCAAGGCAAAGCTATTCCCAATCTCTGACAATAACCTAATTATGAACTAATTCAGTAGAGAGAACTTGTACGGCGTGCCACGTGTCACTGTTTCCTCCTTCGGGTCTGAAATTGATATACAACAAATTATAGTCTATGCACTATTTTCCATGTTTTACAAAATTGCAATCGGCTTCTCAGACATAGAGTTATGATGATTTTCCCAAGGTAACCTCTCTGAGATGAAATTCGGGAGCCTGCAAAAACCCTAACTTCCACAGATCATATCTCCAAAAATATAACGAACCAAGATCTGAAATTTGGTCACGACATTCATTAGTATTTCGGTTTAAATTGGTTTTAATTTCAGCATCTAAGACTTCGCAAAAGTAAATTTATATCTAAAATACCACGATCACTACTTTTGGAGGATATATGAGATTTATTTTTATAGAGTTGAGAGGGGCTTCTATAAAGATTGTTGGAAGGATTTTAGGAGCTTAAAAAATTATTAATTATTGACTATTAAATGACCAAAATCAATAATAAATGCCATGCCACAACCCCATGGGGTTTTAGCCCACTAATTGGGGTTACTAACTTCAATCTTGAATAACTTACAAACCGTGAGGAATTACGAGGAGAGATATATATCGATAGAAAGATATTTTTGAGTAAAGTATTCATATAATGGTTATGAGACGAGAAACCATGAATTATGATGCCAAATGTGCCATGGAAGTTCAGGGTCATCCTTGGTGCTGGTTGGGTTGACATCAATGACAACCTCAGATCATCTTTAGATCAACACCTCATTTAATCAACCATGCCTCATAATCTACATGTGTAATCAAAGAAGAAAAGTACACATCCCCGCCTTCATTTGAGGTGGTTTTTTCCTTTACAGAAGGAGCATCATCGAATCCATTTCCTTTCTTAGGATTTTTAGATCTACAACCATTCTTTTAGTTCCCTTCTTTTACGTATTTCGGCACAACTTTACAAATTTTCTTAGAGATTTGGATCTCCCTCTAGATTTAGATGTCCCACTTGAGGACTTATTTCTATTTATGTTTTGGGAGCATCCTCTTACAGAAAAGGAATCTCCATTCTAGTTCTCCATGTTTTTCTGTCTCATCTCCTCCGACAACAAGGATGAGTCTATTTCATTAAACTTGAAAGTAGTTATATCACTACCTATAGAAACAAACATGTTATACAGTGAGCCTGGTAGAGAACACAACAAAATGATGCACTTATCGTAATCTGAGATTTTAATATCAACACATAATAACTATCTTACATAGTATTGAAGGCATTCAAATATTTTTCCACTAAGTCTCCATCCTTCATCCTTAGGTTATGCAAATTTTTCCCTAGGAACAATTTATTTACCAAGGGCTTAGAATGCCACAAATCCCATAACTTGTCTCACAAATGCTTTGTCCTAGCTTCCCTTGACACATTTATCAATACTAAATATGAGAGACAATTGTATTGTGCTCTTTACCTTCCGATCCAACTTTGTCTAGTATTTTATTGACATCCATGTCAGTGCCATACCTATATCTATAGAAATCCACTAATATTTGTCTACCAACAAATCTTCCATTTTAATCTTCCATGACCCAAAACCTTTCCTATTAAAATTATCTATCTTTCCATCGTTTACCATTCCTTTTACCACAAAAAGTGATCCCACAGACCTTCCACTATAACAGGGTCTGCCACAGGCCTGTGATAAAAACCCCTTAGCTACAAAGGCATCCACCTAAAACAAAAAATGCTCTAATACCAAATGAAGGTTTTGAACTTGTATAAATAATACCTACAAAATAATTCTTAAAAAACAAAAAAATATACATAGATATTTTTTTCTAGGAACCCAAAAATAGGAAAACCAAACTGATTTTTTTCATTAAATTCCTTTCAATGTTACAATATATGATATAGATGCTGAAGAATTCATAAACCCCCAAACCATTAACATGGAGTAGAATATAACTATAGTTCCTTTGACCATATATACAAAACCATGGGAAAACCATCATGTGAAAAACCATGGGTGGGTACGCCTATCTATTTATTTATTTTTTTCGAGGCATTGCTCCATACCTTATGTAGGGGGGATATTGTTGCCTTGCAACCCCCGGATAGGTGGGCTATCTCCGCCCCTATGACCACCCCCCCTAACTGCACCCTGCATAATGTATCATGTAGGTTACTAGTTATGCAAAGAACACAACACATACCCAACATCGACACAAAGGTTTTCCATGCAAATAGTCTCCACATTAAGATATTGAAGGTACGTAACATAAACATGACATAAATTTTGATTAGAAGATCCATTTTTTTTGGGTGACTTAAGTTTGTGACAAATAGGAGTATTGTTATGGCTCTAAAGTAAGATATAAAAGGTACTACAACAATTAAATCTCCTAAAGGCTCATACATGACTCATGAAGAAATAGAATACTACGAGTTAGCCATGTTGAAAAGTCAATTTAAGGAAAGAAATGATATTATGAGGGTAGAATTGTCACAAGGGAAAGGATCTGTTAGAAATCTGGAATAAAATATGATAGATGAAATGGAAAATAAAATGAATGAAAATAATGAGAAAAAAAAATCTATAAACAAAAATAAGGAAGAAATAAAAAGCATTTTATTAAAAAATATCTAAGGAAATCATAAAATGAGAAGTATGGCATTGAGACTCAATCACATATGATGAGTATTTTATCATAATTGTGTAAGAACCCTCTTAAGTTTTCACTTTTTCGTACTAATGGTGCCATACATGGAATCTTACTAATAAAATAAATTTGTATGAAAAGGTCACGAAATTATAAAAATAATGAATAGTAGTAGATTCAGTTTTAAATTAATCCATCCATTGAACAATGACATCCAATAATAATACATATAGAAAAATTTCTAAAATATCATTGATATTGTGCACCAAGGGGATTAAACTTGAAATTTGATTCCGCTGATTCTTCGCGCTCTCTTGATGTAGCCCTTGTGTACATGTGGAATTTGTGTCTTGAACAAACATTGTCGACTCACTAATTGACCTCCCAGCCTTTCATTGGGTACTCTTCTTCCCCGCGAACGCCTAAGCTATGATGGGGTTGTATGGAAGTGTTGGGATGGGGTCCCGAGGGTCAGTTTGGGTTTAAGATAACCCAAGTTTTGGGACAGTTTTTGTAAATAATGTAAAGTCTCCACGATTTGTAGATGTAGAGTGCATAGATAAATAGGAGTCAAAGGGGTTTCGCCCCTTGTTTTGGATAAGTTTTGAGTTGATTTTGAGATTCACCCATGGTCTGCGGACCATGGCATTGTATGAAAAAGGCTATAAATAGGTGTTCCTTAAAGAGTCTAAGGCATTAAGAAAAAAGAAGAAGTAAGAAGAACTAAGAAGAAGTGGGTAAGAATGAAGAAAGGCTCTGCAACTGAGTGCGTAGAGGCCTAGGTAGAGTTCGGAGATAAGTGCGTGGACCCCTGCAGATGTGTGCACAGGGTAGTTTTGAGTCTGTAACCTTGAATTGAAGATCAATAAAGATAGTTTTCTGAGAATTCTTGAGTATTGTTGTTTATCTCTGTAATGTTATATGTTGCCGATGGATGATGTGTTTTTATGAGATATTGAATGAATGTTATGCGATTCTCTTAAATAAGTCTTAATAATGTATGTAATGCATGTTTAAGTATTTCCGTGAAGACTCTGATGAATTATCTGATGTTTAATAATAACTTAAGTAAATATGCACAAACCCTAATTTAGGACTTCTCTCTGATGCGCATAAGTAGACAAATTAACTGTTAAAGCTCCACAAGGACTGATCATAGACCTTCACAAAAGTCTGAAGGCTATTTTAACAGAGTTGCAGAAACGTTCCCTAAGTGTTTATCGATCTACACAAAGGAATATTTGAGACACTGGAAGACATCACACTATTCTCTGGATGCAAAAACTTGGTTCTTGCATCCCCCCATACTACTTTGGGAGAGGCTGTAGCCTGCGTTACACGGGTGGCCATCAAAAGGGCCAGTAGTGTAGGGTTTTGTTGGTTGGCACAACTAAAATCTGAACCTGTTTTAGGACTCCCCAAGCCAACAAATGGTTGCGAATGTTGTATGGATAGTGCCACAAATTATTGATGACAATATAAAGAAGGCACAATTGGTTACCGCTTTGTAGGATTGTGCACTAACCTGGTATGTTAAGTATTGTTCTGATAATCCGTTTGCAATGCTAGCAGAGACTAAGGCAACTTTAAATAAGGAGTTTAGTAGCCTAAGTCTGACTCATAGTCTGTAATTGGATTTAAAGAAGTCATGATGAGGGTCGATGAGATGCCTTGGGAATTAGATCAAAGGTTGAAGTGTCAGATTCAAGAAGCTAACATGGAGCTCATAGATAGTCAGCATTGTGAAAGGTTTATAGCTTTGCTTTTGCCCCACTTGAGAATTTCTCTATCACAACAGAATATAGGAATGCAAGCAAAAGTTTTGGAAATCGCAATGGGGTTGCATGCATCACCTATTCAGGATACGACCTTGGGGGTACAACAGATCCAATCTCAGTTACAGAGCCTAAACTTAGTATTGCAGAGTTTGAAGAAAGACAAGGAGATTAAACCAGAAGCGCACGCAAAAGTCTGGTGTTTGAAGTGCAAGGACCATGGGCATGATAAGGATCACTACCCTATGTATGTGAATTATATTACAGGAGGGGTGCCAATTTCCCTGAAGCCAGAAGCCCCAACAGGGCTAAGCGTGGGGACTATGCTATGGTGTGCTATTTGTCAAGTTGTTGGACAACATGCGATAGATAATTTCCATTTATTTCAAAAGTTCATCTACACACCCCAACAATTGTTCTGTAACTTCTGCAAATTTGTGGGACACAATGAGCGCCACTGTCGAAGCGATGAGATAATGATGGAAAGAACACCTACATACTAGATGCAAGTAGAAACACGACCTCTAGAGCAAGGCGCCGAAGGAGCGCGCAGAGGTTATCAGGGTCGAGGCCGGGGCCAAGGAGGAGGAGGACCTGGTAGAGGTCGTGGTCAGATTATCTGCTACAAATGTGGACTGTCAGGGCACTACGCGTAAGAGTGTCATAATCCTACACACCAGTAATGTCAATACTACAGACATTTTGACCATACTATAGAAGAATTCTCAGTGCTGATAGCTAAAATGCAAGAGAAGAAATCACCACCTCAGCAGCCTAGGAAGAATCTACAGATGATGAGGGTTGGGCCCCATGAAGAAGATCAAAGCATTAAAATTTTTCTAAGAGGTGGAATGACGGCTAGTGTTGATAAGGGAAAAAAACCAGGAGAAGAAGGATGGGTTTGCAAAGCACCAAAGAAAGAAGTTAGCTTTGATCTAGCGCATGCTAAAGAAACATTTATGGAAGCCAAGAAGAGCTTTGCTATGGCCTCCACCTCAAGGAGACAGGACAAGATGCAAGAAATCAACGCGCTTGCAGAAGTTGATCCCTTTGTACTCACTACGTTTTTGGAGACCTGCATGAAACTGCTACATGATAGCAAGGCCATGGAAGGCATTTAGGAATTAATAAACAAATGCACCAACAAAGAGAAGGTCCTTAATGGACACCGGGTGGTTAGAAAAATTGGCAAACATAAGGCATGAACAGGGCGCGAGGTGAGGCTCACCACATAGATAGGTGATTATGAGATAGACCAGGTCATTGTGGATCTAGGGTTTGATGCGAATGTATTACTGAAACAAATGTGGGAAAGGATGGGGAGACCTGCACTGTAGTGGTCTCCGATTCAACTCAGAATGGTAAACCAACAGAAAATCATCCCCATGGGATGGTTATATGGAGTGACAGTTGATATTGAAGGTGCGAGCATGGTAGAAGAATTGGAAGTTATAGAAATTATCGATGACATTAATCCCTATCTCGCGCTCTTGGGAATTGACTGGGCTATTGATATGAATGGAGTCATCAATTTGAAGAAGAGGACAATGTCATTTGAAAGGAAGTTTCTTCAAGTTATAGTACTGTTGGACCCTACTGAAGGGGTGCGATATATGGAATGAGTCCGTGACTATGAAGAAAGTGATGATGAACTGGATGAAATCTACAAAATAACAGCGCGAGATCAGAACTAGATCAACTCGATGACAGATGGGAGGATTGCATGGGATCGAGAGAGTTCATGCACCATTAGAGCATTGGCAGAATCGCTTGCATGAAGTGTCTACATTGTGATGCAATATGATGACAAAGTCGATGCGCTGTGTTTTGTTAGATGTAATGAAATTACCCTATTATGATGGTTTAAATGATGTATATTTGTTTTTGGATGAATTTCAGCATGGGGTCCTTGAGGATCACTGCTTCCAAGCATTAGAGTGGGCATTGTGCACTACGCCTCCATAATGGTGGAGAACACATAGGGATAGTTTGCTGAATGGTGAGATTACAAAAGAATGATCAAGCTACGGTTTGGGTGTGCTAACACTAGAATGACTGAGAAATATAATGGAAGGGACGATCTGCGTAATCACCTAGAAAAATGGAATAAAGCATGGGGGACGAAATCGTAGCCAGAGTGGGTACACATATTTTTCCATACTTTGGATACCATTCCCATGAGCTGGTATCTGGAAACGGAGCTCCACCATGGCATCGTGGAATGGGATGTACTGAGGAAGGGTTCTTATTGACCCTCAACTTTGAAGATGACTTCGCAAGCATTGATGAAGCAATACAAGAGATTAAGGCGATTATCTTAAGGATGCCAAAAGAACCTATGAAATGGATCCAACTAGATTGGAGAACCTAGCTGCATGATGCATTGGAATGAGATAATGTGACTGCTGAAGAGGAGGATGAAGATTTGAGAAACATTAATATTCCAGAGGTAGAAGGGCATCGCGAAGTCAAAGGCCCACAAATAGAAAATGGACATCTTGTGCCGTTGAAGACAAAGAAAGTAAACATTGGCACTGAAGCAGAACCGAAGTTCATGAAGATTGAAGATTATTAGATTATTGGGACAACACTACCATGGATAAAGTTTTTGAGTTACTTTGCGAACACCAGGATCTCTTCCCTACTAATTTTCCGGATTTGAAGGGCATAGTTGGCGATTTGGGCATTATGAAGATCACTCTGAAGCTGAACATGAAGACTATTAAACAGAGGCTATATCGCCTTAATCCTAAATACAAGGAAAAGGTTTGTCAAGAGTTGGATAAGATGTTGGAGGCATGCATCATAGAACCGGTTGAAGAATCTGATTGGGTGAGCCCGATGGTGGTTCATGAGAAGAAACAAAAAGGTGAAATACAAATTTGCGTAGATTTGCAGAAGCTTAATGATGCGTGTGGCCACAACCCAGTCCCAACGCCATTTACAAATGAAGTGTTAGACAATGTTGGAGGGTAGGAAGCCTATTCCTTTACTGGCAGATTTTCTGGGTATCATCATATCAAGATAATGCCAAAGGATAGGAGCAAAACAACCTTCGCTACAGAGTGGGGTTATTTTCAATACACTGTGACGCTGTTTAGGCTTAAGAATGTGCCTGCTATATTTTTCCGTGTAGTCATACTAGTGTTCAAGGAGTTCATTCATAAGTTCTTGGAAGCCTACTTTGATGACTGGATGATGTTTAGATTGGTGAAGCACCATGTATCAAGTATGCGCCTAATGTTGGATACATGTTGTAGATCCCAGATCATGCTGAATTGAAGAAATGCATATTATGTGTTCCCTTTGGGGTCTTGCTGGGTCACGTGGTGTGCAAGCAAGGATTGATGGTGGACCCTGCAAATATTGTAGTGATTGTGAATTTGGAGGCCCCGAGGAACATCAAGCAGTTGCACATGACACTGGGACATACATGATACTATAGAAAGTTTATCAAAGCTTACGCTCAGATAACTGCATCGATGGAGAAACTTCTAAAGAAGGACACAATATTATGTTGGGACGAAGAATATCAGCGCAACTTAGATGTGTTAAAAGAAAAGATGGTCACTACACTAATTTTGGTATTCCCTGATTGGAAAAAGGAGTTTCACGTACATGTGGATGCCTCTTGCATTTTGTTGGGTGCAGTGTTAACGCAGGGTGGTGAAGGAGAAATGGACCATCCTATAGCTTTCGCCACTAGGAAATTATCAAAGGCTGAGAAGAATTATTCAATGACTGAGAACGAAGGATTGGCCATGGTGTATGTGCTACAAGAATTTAGGAATTATCTATTAGGAGGGCATTTCAAGATGTACACAGATCATTCTACCTTGAAATACTTGGTCAACAAGCCTGTGTTGGGGGGAAAGATCTACAGATGGTTGCTCTTATTTTAGGAGTATGACTTTGAAGTCATAGTGAAGCCGGGTTAAATGCAGGACTTGACCATCTGTTGTGGATCAAAATAGGTGAGGAGCCTAATAATATTGAGAAGGGGTTGCTAGATGTGCAGCTCTTTGTAGATATTATTCACTTATTAACTACAGGGATGACATCAAAAGGATATACAAGTCTAAAAAATAAGGAATTAGTAGTGCGCATGGCTGATTTTTTAGTCATCGTGGGACATCTGTATAAGATGGGTGTAGATGAAATATTGCGAAGATATGTGCCAGAATTCGAGTGGGACAAAATTCTCACTAAAGCTCATGGGGGAGCCGTGGGAGGTCATTATGCAGGCAAGGCAATTGCGTAAAAGATTTTGTGCGTAGGTATATGGTGGCCAACTTTGCACAAGGATTCCAAGTGGTATTGTAAGGCATGCGATGCATGTCAAAGAACTGGCAAGCCATCACAAAGGGATGTGTTACCACTAGATCCTTAGGTATCTTTGCAGGCATTTGAGAAATGGGCGATTGATTTTGTTGGGCCAATTCAGCCCCCTGGAAAGAAAGCAGGTGCGTGCTATATTATCACCGTGACAGAATATCTAACCAGATGGGCGGAAGCACAACCAGTTAAGGATTATACAGGGGCTACGGCAGAAAAGTTCTTGTTTGAGTATGTCTTAACCAGATTCAACTGCTCAGAAGTGTTGATGAGTGACAGGGGTACACACTTTCTAAATGAGACAATTAGCGCATTGATTGAAGCATTTCTGGTATACCATAAGAAGAGTACATTGTATCACCCACATGCCAATGGAATTGTTGAAGCCTTTAATAAGATCTTCGAGAATGCACTGGTGAATATCTGCAATGCGTAGTGAAATGACTGGGATGTGTGCGTACCTGTAGTACGATGGGCTTATATGACTACTTGTAGGAAGCTGACAGGGAAAACACTGTTCAGATTAGTATATGGGGTCAAAGTTGTAATTCTGATGGAGTACATTGTGCCTATTTTTCACATAGCAGCCTTGACAGATATGGTGGATTGCGAGGCCTTGGAGGAACGACTTGTGCAACTGATGGAGCTTGAAGAAGATCAATTTTTGGCAGAATTCCATCAACAAATACAGAAGAAATGTGAAAAAGCATGGCATGATTGCCATATCAAGCTTCGTACATTCAAGGTAAATGATCTTGTCCTATTATATGATAGTAAATACACTAAATTTCCAGGTAAATTCTAGATGCATCGGTTAGGGCCATATATTATCGTAGAAATTACAGATGGAGGCATAGTTCACCTCGCGAAGTTGAATGGGGAACCCTTCTAGGGAAGAGTGAATGGGAGCAGGTTGAAATTGTATACATGGGATCCTGCACAATGACTATATGGTAGCAGGATAGTCTTAGTGCTCCAGGAAGTTGCAAGGGAGCGTGGGACAATAAACTACACTGCTCAACTTGAAGGACAACGCAGCGAGCAGGCTAGGCGATGACTTATGGAGATGCAACCCAGGAAGATGCGCTCAGGAAGTTTTTCCATGAGGGAAGGTATTTCAAAACACAATAGGAAAGCGACCGTTGGAGTTACTATTCATGACTTGACGGCCAAAAGACGGTTAAGTGGAGCGGGGTGGCAGCATTTAAGAAAAAATTCTTTTAATATCTATTGCAAAAACAACATTTATTTTTAGAAATTGGGGGGAGCGGTCAGATTTGAATTCAAAACTCCCTATAAATTACGTGTTCCAATCCAACAGAGAACACTTCGAGCTCTCAGAATTGTTGCTGAATTTCGTTGTCTATTGCCTATGAGCCAAGCATTTTCAGAAGAATTCTTGTCATGAGCAAACATTTCTTCTGAAGCCTGCGAGTTGTTTATGGAGAGAATGATTACCACCAACCCCGCCGAAGCCTGAAGTTCGGAAGCAGTTGCGTCTGATGCACCAGGCTTAGAGGCGTCAAGTGTAGAGGCTATGCCTGCCATGCCAAAGGCATTGAGGTTGCCTAGGCCGAAACTACCATGACAAAAGACAAACAACTTGCCATGAAAGAGAAGAAACCCAAAGCAAAGGAAAAGCTGAAAAAGCTGGTGCCAGTGCATGCATACCCTAGGAAGCATGTTGGAACACAGAAGGAGAAGAAAGATAAGCAACTAGAGAAAGTAGTGGGCCTGGAGGTGGAAGAAGCCCAAGGAACAGAGGATATTGATGATCAAGGAGTGGAACCCACGAAAAGGATCCCTAATTATATCCCTCAGTAGAAGGGAAAAGCAAAGGTCATGAAGGACCCGAATGCTGAGAAGTTCACAATATCCATGCTCATGCTACCTGAGCAAGTCCTTTTTGAAGGCCCTCGGCTTGCAAGGATCCCGCTGTTGAAAATGGAAGATTGGGACCTCACAAACCATGCTAAGTTTCCACACTTGGTGATGGACAGATATATGTGGAGGGTATATTATGAAGAAAAAAGTGTTACAATGTTGGAGACAAAGGAATGGGTTCGCGGTGTCGAGCAATCAGGATTACTCAATCTATTGTGGGCGCACCACTATCACCGTACCCCCATTAATACGATATGTGCGCTAGCTTCTCACACTAGTGCATGATGGATATTTATGGCTAGGAGGGTCCATCCCCATTATAGACATGATAATTCACAGAATCACGCACCTACCTTATAAAGGCATGAACCCGGCTAAGGAGTTTGGCGGAAAGACTGGGGAGAAAGACCTTGCAGAAAGGATGAAGAGGGATTACGACCTCCTCAAGAAATCGCGAGGGTATTCCATTATTTCCATAATAGATCAGGAAGTTCAATTGGCTGCCCATATTTTAGCAGGGAAGGTGATGAAAAAATACTATGCGGATGAAGTTTTGGCACCAGTACTTTCCCTCGTCGCGCAGTGCATGAAAGGAATACAATTTAATTGGGTAAGATACCTTTGTCAGGAGTTCCTAGTGAACTACCAAGAAGCCTAGGATGAAACCAATCCATTCCACTATGCTTGGTTGTTGCTATCAATTGTGCTCATTGCATGGAAATTACCAGAGGATAGCCAATTTCCTTCGCTCAAGGAAGGATTTCCGGAGGCAGCACAATTTTCTTCCTTATGCTTTATAAAGGATGACGTGCGGATTGCAGAGACAAATATACTTTGGGTTCTTATGGAAATGGATCTTTGTATGGCCATCAATCAACGTTCGAGGTTGTCCCCAACCTTGTTCACGCAGCTGTCAACCTACGCGGTATTCAAGGATGACTTCCACAAAGTCTATATCCAACCACAAAAGGATCCAAAGCAGAAATGGCACCAATTGCCCTATTTGGTGTCAGAAACAGATGTGTAGGAGATTTTATCGAAATGGCCTATATAGTGGTGTGCCCCGTCAGACTTAGCTACTAGACCAAGCATGGGTGCGGAAAGTTCTGTTGCGTCGAAACAAAAGGAGGCAGCTAAGAAGGTTGTGCATACCCTGGTAGAACATAAAAAGAAGAAAGTGGTAGAAAAGGTTCGTGTGGAGCAAGAATGCGTTGCTAAGGAGCAGGAGGAAGAATAATAACTCGAGTCACACAAAGGTGACAAGTCACCTTTGCTAGAGACGGAGGAAGAAGAGCTTTCACGACAAGGCGGCAAAGGTGATGAGGGGCAGAGCACCCCATATATTTTGAAAAGACGTGGCACAGAGTAGGAGGGAGGAACACAAAAGAAGCAAAAATTTGATAGAACATGGGTTGATCCCATGGTATTAACAGAAGGCGATCTCGATGAGATTGGTGATAAAATTCAGGACACCAACACAAAAGTGTTGCACCAGTTCGAGTAGAAATACATGCAGACATTGGGGGGCATTTAGAAGGATCTATGCGAATTGTAGCTCCAAGAAACCCGAATCCAGGAGGATGTTGGGAAAGCGAGTGGTGCACAATGCAATTTGGCACAGGGAAAGAGTACAATCGTGGAGATAGTCTGGCCACAGGATGTCAGAATCTTCCCTTTACCTAAAGGCACATTCCACGTTGAAACAGATGAATAGTGCACACTGCTTCACAAAGTCACAAACATGGGATTGAACCTTGCTGCGCTATCACTTGAATGTTTACATGTATTGCTACGAGGAGTCGCGGAAGAGCTTAGGATCAGAGAGCAATGAGCAGTCACTGCTATTAGTGAAATTAAAGTCAATAATCAGCAACTGTTCGCTAAAAAGACGTAGGCTTTGAAGGAAAAAGAGGCACCATAGGCGCATAGTTTGCATTTGGAGTCAGAAGTAGTGGAGGCATGTAAAACAGTGCCTAAACTTCACATCCCAGAGGATTCATAGCCAGAAGCCAAAATAAAAAAACTAGCCGCTGGTGTACATGAGGCTAAAGAAGAAGTGGGATGAGTCATGTTTGAGTTCAACATGAAGATTGCAAAGTTGCAGTCAACAACATTACTTGGGGTCCAGGAGCAGCACAGAGTTGTAATAAAGGAAGGCATGGATACCTTGGATGCCACAATCACTGACTGTGCAGCAC
This sequence comes from Pinus taeda, assembly GCA_000404065.3. Taxonomy (NCBI): domain Eukaryota; kingdom Viridiplantae; phylum Streptophyta; class Pinopsida; order Pinales; family Pinaceae; genus Pinus; species Pinus taeda. The sequence continues at coordinate 71,076 of APFE031701403.1, read as the reverse complement.
TGTTTGAGCAGGCTATGGATATAATGACCAATCTGCTGGAGGATCCAAACCTGTAGACATTAAACACAGAGGTAAGGGAGTTGTAGCACCAATATGATGAGGTTAGGGTGATTGCACGCTCCTTAGCACCAACACAATGCCTTGCCAAGTTACATTAAGGAAAAATGTTGCTAGCACAAGTAGAGGATGCGCAAAATAAGGAGGCCTTATTAAAGGCCAGGTTGCAGCCTTGGTTGGAGGAGGCTTATCAAGTCACAACTACCATTCAAGATAAGCTTAAAGGACTACAACAAACAAAAAAAATGATGAGGTTGGTCATAGAAGGACCAACCACAAAAAAATTGGTCGAGGAGGTTCAACAAGTAGCAACGCAGAGCATTGCCGAAGTTGTAGTAGTCCAAGTGGAGTTGAGGGATCTTCATTGTAAGATCACGACACCACCAGAGTGATTTGAGGGCGAGTCACGATCTTTGTGTTGGGGGCCTGTTAGAATGGGGTCCCCTGGGTCAGTTTGGGGTTAAGATAACCCAAGTTTTGGTGCAAAATTTGTAAATAATGTAAAGTCTCCGCTTTGTGGATGTAGAGTACGTAGATGAATAGGAGTCAAAGGGGCTTAGCACCTTGTTTTGGATAAGTTTTCAGTCGGTTTTGAGATTCACCCATGGTCTGCAGACCATGGCATTGTATGAAAAAGGATATAAATAGGTGTGTCTTAGAGAGTCTAAGGCATTAAGAAAAAATAAGAACTAAGACGAACTAAGAAGAAGTGGGTAAGAAAGAAGAAGAAAGGCTTTGCAGCTAAGTGCATAGAGGCCTAGGTAGAGTCCGCAGCTTAGTGCGTGGACCCTTGCAGTTGCGTGCGCAGGGTAGTTTTGATTCTGTAACCTTGAATTGAAGATTAATAAAATCAGTTTCTTGAGAATTCCTAAGTATTGTTGTTTATCTCTGTAATGTTATATGCTGTCGATGAATGTTTTTTTTTTTTTTTTTTTATGAGATATTGATTGAATGTTAAGTGATTCTCTTATATAAGTCTTAATAATGTATGCAATGCATGTTTAAGTATTTCTATGAAGACTCTGATGAGTTCTCTAATGTTTACTAGTAACTTAAGTAAATCTGCGCAAACCCTAATTTAGGATTTCTCTCTGATGCACGTAAGAAGACAAATTTATTGTTAAAGGTCTGCAAGGACTGAACGTAAACCTTCATGAAGGTCTGAAGGCTATTTTAAAAAAGTTGCAGCAACGTGCCCTAAGAGTTTATCGATTTATTTGAAGGTAGATTTGAAGTGCAAGAAGACATCACACTAGTCTCTGGATGCAGAAACTTGGTTCTTGCATCCCCCCATACTGATTCGAGTGAGAGTACAGAATGCACTACACGGGTTGCTTCCGAAAGGGCCAATAGTGTAGGGTTTTATTGGTTGGCGTAGCTAAACTCTAAACTTGCGCTAGGACACCCTAAGAAAACATAAAGACAAAAACAATAACAAGTGGAGGAGAGAACATAAGCTTAATATTTTCTCTCCTATAGAGCCTCCAATTATACCAAACTCACCAAAGATCTCAATAGTCACTCTAAGTACACAATGGCATTAGGATAGTCATCGAATAGTAAGGTAAATAGAGTCTCTTTCTCATAACTTGCTCCTTTTATAGAAATTTTCAATAATGACTCTTGTCACCTCCTGCAAAATAGTTATTTTCTTTATTCCTGTATTTTTCTTATTCATTTATCCATGTGTCAGTCTCTGGCCAACTCTCTTGAAATTATTTCCTTAAATTTTTTATTACAAAGGTTATTTTCTCTCACCCCCTCACGTTTCCCTGTTTCTTCTCCTAGTTTTTCCCTTGATCCCAATTTATGCCCTCTATTTTGTGTTCATTAACTTAAGTCAATAGGTAGATCACAAATTTTGTCCCCCAACTGATCCCTAATTTTTCTTAAGTTAACATCTTAGTTGGATATTTTTGTGTTATGCTCTTTTCACATGGAGGTTCTCTTGTGAAATTCAATTTCTCAAAATTTTGATTATTATTCTTTAATTTCACACACAACTCCCTTCTCTTAATGCGAGTAACTTTTCATTGGGTTAATGTTTCTATTTTAACTCTATGTCCCATTTTTCCTTTCTTATTTGAATAATTTAGATACACAGGATTTATTTATATATACATTATATATTTAAGGTTTCCAAGATTGAAGATGGTAGGGTTAATTATTCAGTTTAGCTTTTATAAATATATCTATTATCCCTTTCTCCAGAGTATTTCTAATTATTTTTTTCCAAAATACTTTTACTTGCGTTATGCGTTTTAGTGCTTATCATTGTATGGGCATAAGCCATCATTTACCTTCCATATTTTCCTAATGGAAAGGGTGCCAAGTCGGTCATGTCCTTCAATAACCTCCTTTCCAGGGGTGCCATACCACTTTTCCTTCAAGTATCCATGACTAAGACGGGATACTATGCATGGTGATGGAGACTATTGTCATCTCATGTGTCATCCTCAATGGTGAGATTATTGATGATGGGGATGAAGAAATATGCCTTGATTCACGCCCCCAAGTAAATCCTTATGAGCAACCCAATCTGGGGTTCACCTTCATAGCATCATGATATTCAAGGTGAAGGCATCCCAATACTTTCCAACCCAAGTCAAAATGGGAGTGCTAGTGAGTAGAATTAGGGATGTTGTCACATCCCTCCCATGAAGTTCCATTTGTCCTATACAACCCCATCAACCTTGTGTGAGTTTTTCATCCAAGATTTTGATTCATGTATTCAACCATCATCATGAAATTAGTAATCATAGTAGGATATTAGTTAAACTTTGAATTCTAGTATCAATAGTATGCAATAAATCAAACCAAAGGTTTTTGACTCATCACATGCATGTGTATTCAGGTGGCATCATGCGACAATCAAATAACCATCAGTAACATTAGTTCATAAGGTTAGTCCTCAATATATATGCACATGATAGAAGGTCATTATAGCATAAACATCAACTTAATCACTAATTGGAATCAAGAAGATAGTCATTATAATATGTAAAATGTGGCAACATATAATGGAATCATCATCATAATTACACATAACATAAGTATGCATCACAATCATAATCACAACAAAATATAACATTGATTTGATACATCACAATTATCATCACATCCACTAATAATAATAATTAAATAATTGAACCCTCAACCTGAGGTCTTAAAGGAAAAATGTATAAGCCATAAGGCTATATCAAGTTTAAGATAACATCAAAATTAGTCAACCCAAGCATGATTTTAGTCTAATAAGGAAATTTGGAAGTAAAAATATAGTTACTATAAAATTGGTCACTAATAACTATAGAGAAAATCATGATCCCTCTCTTATAATAGCAAATTTGACACCTCATAAAATGGGTAAAATAAGAGTAAAGTGACCATGTTTCAACTATGACAAGAAGTATAGTAAGGGGCATAAATGTGGTGAGAAGGAATTACTTTGCATAGACTATGAAAACAAGATCAAGAATTAAAATTGTCATGAGATCTAGAGCTAGAAAAGACCACTCTAACAATATCTTGCCATGCATTGGCAATGTTAGTACTCCACAAACCCTCAAGATACAATGATATATAACAAAAAACGTGACATTGTGACTAATTAAGGTAATACCATAACTTCATCAATTACAAATTTGTAAAACTTATTAAGTGCTTTATATGCAACATTAAAATTTCAAGTAATGATTGCAAATGAAGGTACAATAAATTATATAGGGAAGTTCCATAGTATTAAGATAAATTTGGCGGAGTATTTATTAGATAGTACCATGATTTCAATTCAAATGGATGGTCTTAATGTTGTATTAGCGGTTCAATGGTTACAATCATTGAGAATAATTACCCTTAATTTTCAATATCTTTTCACGATATTTTCCTCAGAAGGAAAGGAAATTAATCATAGAGGTATTCAAAGAAAACCCCCTAAAGTGATAATCTCTAATAGCATGGAAAAAATACTAAAAAGGGACACCATGGTTTAATTTCACATTGTATTCATTAGATATTCAAACATCTATATCCTTTGCTCCAATGTATCTCCAAAAAGTTATCATTAATCATTCTAAGGTATTTGGATAGATTCCTAAGGGTCTTCCACCTGCTCGAGATAATGACCATGCTATTCATTTGCAACCTGAAAGTGTACCACCTAATATTAGGCCTTATAGGTATCCATATGCATAAAAGAGTGAGATTGAGCATATGGTTCAACAAATGTTGGAGGCTAACATTAATCAACCTAGTGAGAATGATTTCTCTTCACCGGTGGTGATGGTTGTAAAATGGATGGTTCATGGTGTATGTGTCGAGATTACAAACAACTTAATAAAATGACAATAAAAGATAATTTCCTATTACTGTCATTGATGAATTATTATATGAATTTTATGAAGAAATTTTATTTACTAATTTGTATATTTTTTTGGATATCACCAAATTAAAGGGGAAGAACACATTCCCAAAAAAACCTTTAGAACACATAAAATTCATTATGAGTTTGGGGTATGTCATTTGGAATTGTTAATGCACCTTCAATAGTTCAAAACTTGATGAATTATATTTTCAAAGCCTTTAGAAATTTTTTGTTATTGTTTATTTATGACATAGTTATCTACAACAAATCTTGGGAAAGCATGTACAACAAGTTTATAAGGTCTTAACACTATTGGAATAGAAATAACTATATGCAAAGCCTTCCAAGTGTGCCTTTGGAGTTCAAGAAGTGTAATATTTGGGTCATATTGTATCCGCATTAAGGTTGCAAATTGAACTTTAACAAAATCAAAGCTATGAGGGAATGACCAATCCTAAGACATTGAAGAAGCTAAGAGGATCCTTAGAATTGACAAGATATTACTACAAGTTTGTTAAGAATTATGGTCAAATAACAACACTTCAAGAAAAATTATTGAAGAAAGAATATTTTTCTTGGACTAAAGAAGCAACCAAAGATTTGAGATGTTGGGTTGTGTTATATTCTTTCCACGACTAGCCCACGTAGTTAACCGGGGGGCAGAGCCCCCCCTTCGTTGTGCCGATTGCATAGCAGGGGGAGTCACAGGGGGTTTGAGGGGTGTAGGTAACCCAACTCTATGGGGTCCGGGGCAGTGCCCTGGAAAATTTTTATTTTTGGACCCTATATTAGGTTGGACTGACCTACCTACAGTTTTGTGCATGGTTTTTCACACATGGTTTTGGACGTGATGGTTTTTGGTCCATGGTTTTAGAGGCGATGGTTTTCGGTCCATGGTATTGGATGCTTTGGCATGTATAAATATTTATTATAACATTGAAAGAAAATAGTGAAAAATCAAGATGGTAGTCCCAATTTTGGGATCCAAGGGAAAACCTCTGTGTATATGTGTTATTCTCTTGCATTGTTTATTTTCTGTGTTTTAGAATTCGTATGCAGGTAATTTATGTACGTGGTTAAAACATACATTTGGTATCAGAGCTATTTTGGCTTCAAGGGGATGCCTTTGTTACTGAGGGTTTCGCTTAGGCCTGTGGTAGACCCTGTTTAGTGGGAGATCTGGGAGATCGATTTTGGTGGTGAAAGAAGATGGCAAGCAGTGGAAAGATAGAGATTGAGAAATTTAATGGTCAGAGTTTTGAGTTGTGGAAACTCAAGATGGAGGATCTGTTGGTGGATAAAGATTAGTGGATCGTGGTAGATCTAGGTACTAAACAAACAGGAGTGTCCGATGAAGGAAGAAGTTGGATCAGAAGGAAAAGAGCACAATACGATTGTGTGTCTTAGATTTGGTATTACTGAATGTATCAGGGGAAGCTACGATGAAGGCTTTATGGGACAAGTTACGGACTTTGTACCAATCTAAGTCTCTGGAGAATAAACTGTTCCTGCAGAAAAAGTTGTATAACCTGAGGATGAAAGATGGAGACTTGGTGACAGAGCATCTGAATGCATTTAATATTGTGGTAAGTTAGTTATTATCTATTGATATTAAAATTTCAGATGAAGATAAGTGCATCCTTGTGTTCTCTACCAGATTCGTGGGATAGTCCAGTTATTGCAATAGGTAGCAATACAACTGCCTTGCAGTTTGATGAAATAGTTTCATTCTTGATGATGGAGGAGATGAGACAGAAAAATATGGAGAGCCAGATGATGCCTTGTCTGTACGAGGACGGCCCCAAAACAGAAACAAAAATAAGTGATCGAGTGGAGATCTAAATCTAGAGGGAGATCTAAATCTCCAGGAAAATCTGTAAAGGTGGTGTGCTGGAAATGTGGAAAGGAAGGGCACTACAAAAGGGACTGTAAATCTAAATATCTTGACCAAGGAAAGGGATCTGATGATGCTACTTTTGCAGAGGTGAAAACCACCTCAGATGATGGTGGGGATGTGAACTTGGCTTCTTCAAGTACACATGTAGATCATGAGGCATGGTTGATTGACTCAGGTGCATCATTTCACTTCACTCCCCATAGAGAGTGGTTCTGCAAGTATGAGAAATATTATGGTGGTGATGTCTTCTCGGGAGATGACAGGAAGTCTAGAATCGTTGGTCGCGGAAAAGTAAAGTTGAAGTTACAAGGTGGTAGGGTTAGAACACTTCCGGGTGTTCTGCATATTCCTGCATAGGCCAGAAATCTAATTTATGTAAACAAGTTTGATGATGCAAGTGTAAAAATAGTGCTCGAGAAGGATAGCTGCAAGACGGTTTGGGGAGAATTGGTATTGATGCAGGGAGTTCAGATTGGAACTTTGCACAAGCTACAAGGTAGCATTGTTGTTGATGGGTGCAACAGTTCTGTGGTTCCTGAAAGTGGAGCAGAAAATCTAGTGGTCTCTGGAGAGAAGACCATGTTGTGGCATCAAAGGCTTGGACATATTGGAGAGAAGGGCCTTCGAATACTTCATGGTAAAGGTATGGTAGAAGGTATGAGTAATAGCTCTCTGGATTTTGATTTCTGTGAAAATTGTGTATATGGGAAGCAGAATCGGGTGAGTTTCCCCTCTGGTGGTAAGAGGACGAAACAAATATTAGAGCTTGTGCACAGTGATGTTTTTGGACCTGTGAAGGTTCCATCACTGGGTAAGTCTGTGTACTATGTATCATTTATAGATGACTTCTCAAGGAATACATGGATATATTTCCTTAAGAAGAAATTTGAAGTCTTTGACAGGTTTAAAGAATTTAAGGCTCTGGTGGAAAACCAGATAGAGAAGAAGATAAAGGTGTTGAGGACAGATAATGGTGGAGAGTTTTGCAGTAAGGAATTTGAAGAATTCTGTAAGAAGTGTGGTATAGCACGGCAGAAGACTACTCCATATACACCTCAGCAAAATGGAGTTTTAGAAAGAATGAACTTGACGTTGATGGAAAGGGCAAGAAGCATGCTCAGTGGTGCCGGGTTAGGACAGGAATTCTGGGCAGAGGTGGTGGAGACTACATGTTACCTGGTCAATAGGTCACCTTCATCAGCATTGGAGGATAAGACTCCACAAGAGGTATGGACTGGTAAGAAACCCTCTCTTTCACATCTGAGGGTATTTGGATGTGATGCATATGTACATGTTCCAAACGAGAAATGAACCAAGTTGGATAGTAAATCTGAAAAGTGCATCTTTATTGGGTATAAGGATGGTTTAAAGGGTTATAAGCTTTGGAACCCAGTAACAAGGAAGGTTGTGTACAACCAAGATGTGGTGTTCAGAGAGGTGAAATATGTTATTAAACATGAAGTCCAACCAAAGGAACTTGAGAAGATAGAGTTTGAACTAAAGGAGGAAGAATCAGACTCTGTAGAAAAGGAGGAATCAGAAGATGAAGAGCCACAAACTCCGGCTGTGAGAAGATCAGTTCGAGAAAGAAGGCATCTAGAAAGGTATAGTCCATCTGCTTTTTGTTCACATTTTTCTTTGTCTGTTACTGATGATGATCCCAGAATTGTGAAGGAAGTAGTAGATTCAGAGGATGGAAAACTCTGGAAAGAGGCCATGGTTGATGAAATGGCATCTTTGCACAAAAATGAGGCTTGGGATCTGGTGGAGTTGCCAGCTGGAAGGAAACCCATTGGCAGCAAATGGGTGTTCAAGAAGAAGACAATGCAGAAGGGAAGGTGGAGAAATACAAAGCTCGGTTGGTAGCAAAAGGTTATTCCCAGGTGCCGGGAATTGATTTTGGTGATATTTTTTCTCCTGTTGCCAAGGTAACTTCTATTAGATTACTTTTATCTGTTGCTGCTGCTTTTGATTTTGAGGTAGAACAGATGGATGTGAAGACAACATTTCTTCACGGGGATTTGGAAGAGGAAATCTACATGAAGCAACCTGAAGGCTTTGCGGTGAAGGGTAAGAAAGAACTGGTATGCAGTTAAAGAAGTCTCTATATGGGTTAAAACAATCGCCAAGGACGTGGTATCAAAAATTTGATACATTTATATGGGGTCTTGGCTTCACCAGAAGCAAAGCTGATCACTGTGTGTATTTTAAATTAATTGGTGACCGTGTTATTTATCTGGTCTTGTATGTGGATGATATGTTGCTGGTTGGAAATGACAAAAGAAATTATCCAGGATTTGAAGACCCAATTGTCCTCCAAATTCGACATGAAAGATCTCGGTGCTGCAAACTATATTTTGGGCATGGAAATTAAAAGAGATCGGGCAAAGAGGAAGCTCTGGTTAAACCAGAGGAAGTATGTCGAGACAATATTGCAGAGGTTTAATATGCAGGATAGTAAACCGGTGAAGGTTCCTATTCCTGTAGGTGTGAGGTTATCTGCTGAACAGTGTCCCAAGACACAAGAAGAGGAAGAGGACATGTCCCGTGTTCCATATGCAAGTGTAGTCGGTAGCCTGATGTATGTGATGGTCTGTTCTAGACCAAACATTACACATGCAGTGGGAGTCTTAAGCAAGTTTATGTTCAAAACCAGGGAAGGAGCATTGGACAACAGGGAAGTGGGTTTTCAGGTATTTGCGTGGCACTAGTGATTATGGTTTGTGCTACTAAGGAAGACCAGGATTGGACAGAGTTTTGGATATTCGTGGCTTTGTTGATGCGGACTGGGCTAGAGATCTAAATCAGAGAAGATCTACAAGTGGGTATGTGTTTAACCTATTTGGAGGTGCACTTAGTTGGATGAGTAAGAAACAATATATAGTGGCACTATCAACTACAGAGGAAAAATACATGGCAACCACTCATGAAAGCAAGGAAGTAGTTTGGTTGCAGATATTGTGTTCAAGTATGGGGTTAGTACAGGGAGCTATAAGGATAGACTATGACAACGAAAGTGCAATTTTCTTAGCAAAGAACCCTGCATATCAGTCAAATACAAAGCACATTGATGTTCAGTATCACTTTGTGAGGGATATGATAGAAGACAAAAAGGTGTTGCTGGTAAAGGTGGACACTTTGAAGAATACTGTAGATGCATTGACAAAATCTGTGGGCTCTAAGAAGTTCATTTGGTGTAGAGAAACAATGGGCGTTGTAGGGCTAGATAAATGACCAAGCTCTCTTGTGCCCCCCTGTGGAAAGAAAAAAAGCAAGTGGGAGAATGTTGGTTTGTGTTATATTCTTTCCACAACTAGCCCATGTAGTTAACCAGGGGGTTAGAAGGGGGGCGGACCCCCCCCTTCCTTGTGTCAATTGCGTAGTGGGGGGAGTCATAGGGGGTTTGAGGGGTGCAGGTAACCCCACTTTGTTTTTGGACCCTATATTAGGTCGGGTGGACCTACCTATGGTTTTGTGCATGATATTTTTCACATGGTTTTCGACGTGATGGTTTTCGGTCCATGGTTTTGGATGCAATGGTTTTCGGTCCATGGTATTGGATGCTTCAGCATGTATAAATATGTATTGTAACGTTGAAAGGAAAATAATGAAAAATCAAGCTAGTAGTCCCGATTTTGGGATCCAGGGGACAATATCTATGTATATGTGTTTTATGTGTTATGCTCTTGCATTGTTTATTTTCTATGTTTTAGAATTTGTATGCAAGTAATTTTTGTATGGGGTTAAAACCTGCATGAGAAACTTAAAGAGGCTATGTGTACAACTCTTTTCCTAGCCACACTTGACTTCACAAAAACCTTCATTGTGGAGTGTGATGCCTTAGGACATACCACATGCAGTTAAAAAATTATGTCCATACCTAAGAGGAAGGCACTTCAAAGTAAAAATCATGATCATGATAGTTTGAAGTAGTTCTTGCAAAAAACAATAGCATTTTTTGGTCCCTTCGTATTTATAGTAGTCCCTAGTCTATCTATAGGAAGTAAAATTAATTTTGGCCTTAACAACAATTTAAAATATTAATTAATTAATCTCCACGAGTTAATTAATTATGAAAAATTAAACTTGAAGTCTTTGTGAGATCATGCAATTATTTTCTCCCTTGATTTACGAATTTATCCCTTGATTAAAGGAAATAACGTTCAGTTCTATAATGAGAGAATCAGTTGACTTAGTTATAACTAGTCAAGTCCAGTTAGATTATTTTAACAAGTTGTTAAAATAATAAAATATAGTTTGTTAATGCTTGCATGCATGTGACAACTATTATTTTAGATAACTGAGGATTCGCTTATGGATAACTATTGCATGTCAGTTCTGTCAGAGACCCAGTTGAGATCAGATGTGGGACAATGTACTATCAGATGCTTAACTATTTCTAGTAAGTAGTTTTTGCATGGTTGAGGAACTAGTGCTCTCAAGGAATACGTAGTTGGACCATTGGTTGTTTTTGGTATGTTGGTATTAATAACATATGCTTTTTTTATTATTTCCTAAGAAAACTATGTAAGGATCATAGTGAAAGCCTAGATAAGCAAGGCTTGGGTGGTGCATGAGACATATCATCATATCTTCATAGTTCATTGAGAAATGAATAGCTTGAGAGCTAATTCTTCTTGTATTTTGAAGAGGATTTCCACTTTATTGATAATACATGGTTGGGGTTTTATGCTGGTGCTTTCCCCTGGATATATCCTATGTTATGTGTGATTAATTCTCTTGATCAGTTATGCATGTTTCTACTTGATGTTGCTCATGATTTCGATTATGCTTCCACTTAATGTCTTGTAGAAGTAGAACAAGTATTATGCTTTAGGACATTGCATATATCAGTTTGTTCTACAAGTGAAATTTCTACATAAATATTGTCTTCAAAAGAGAAACAATAATGGGTTACAAATATGTTGGGTTATGAATTTGAAATTATATACAAAAAGGAAAAGAAAAATATTGTGGAAAAGGAAGACATAGAGGGTTTACTATGCTCTATTTTCATTCCATAATTTTCCTGGGTGGAAGAAGCAAGGTTAGAATCAAGGAAAGATGAGAAGGTATGCAAGATCATTTAGCAACTATGGGAGGACTTCTATGCAATAGAAAAATTTATGTGGAAGAATGATTTGTTGTGGTATCAAAGATTAATTAGAATTTTCAACTTAGATAGAAGGTCCTTTTGGAATTACACACATCTCCTATAGGAGGACATTAAGGGTACTTAGAAAAAATACCATAAGATTGAAATAATATATTTTTTGTGAAGGTATTAAAGAAGATGTGCTAAAGTTTGTGGCTAAATATATGGTATTCCAACATAATAAGGGAGAAACAATCAAGACCCCAATTCTCCTATGTTAGCCATACTAAGCCAACCTTGGGAAGAATTTTTAATGGATTTTATTACAAGTTTACCCAAATTTTCAAGAAAAAATGTCATTATGGCAGTGGTCGATGGAATGAAAAAGAATGCCATTTTTTCTCTATTTCTCATAATTTTAAAGCAATTACAATGGCAAAATAATTCATGGAAAATTTCCAAAATCCACATGGAATACCAAATACTTGGACAAAGATCCAAAATTTCATTGGAAATTTTTGAAATGGATTAATTTCTTGTTTGGGTAGTCAATTAGCTCACAACTCATCTTTTATCCTTAATCTAATGGGAAATTTGAGATTATTAGATGGTTTGAAACGTCAACCTACAACTAATGATGTGATTAATCTGAAAGAATTATGAATAACAATATGGATTACAAAAGTCTGAAATCATTGATTGTGGATAAATGTTTAGAAGGATATATACATTTCTTTGCATATAATAAACAAACAAAATGGTTCAAGTGGTTTTCCTTGTAAGAATGGTGGTACAACACATCCTTCCATTCTTCATTAGAAATATATGCATTGATGAAACTATATGGATATCATCCTCCACCCATCAAATCACCATTGAAAGAGACTGCAAGGGCTTAAGCAATAAAGGACCATATAGGGCACCAATAAGACATTCTCAAACTACTCAAGGACAACTTGGTTATAAAAAAAAATAGGATGAAACAATAAAAAAATCAACATCACAGTGAAAGGGAATTTCAAGTGGGAGATTGGGAACATATTCCTTTTATGTAATGAAATAAGGAAAATAAATTAGCGCTGAGGTATTATAGCCATTATATGGTGTTGCAGAGGATTGGAAGTATGGCTTACAAATTGGAGTTGCCTCCATCTTCACAAGTTCATACAATATTCCATGTTTCTTGCTCAAAGAAGGTAATCAATGACAAGATCCCATTCCAAATTATTTTATCAATGATTAATGAAAAATAGAAAATCATACTATAACAAAAAAGTTCCTAGAAACAAGGATTAAGAAATTGGGAAATTGAGCAATTACTAAGTACATCAACATACCAATGGAAGAGGCAGCATGGGAAGATGAGTTGTTCATTAAAAAAAACCCATATATAGTCAAATGTTGAGGATAACACTTGTTTGCAGGGGAGGGTCAAGTTAAGCCCTACATAATCCCATGTTAACCCTAAAACCCCTTTGTTATAAGCCATTTTGTCACATCTGGTCAATAAGCCTACAAACCGGATCAATTCATGCATGTGCAGATGTTGTCATCATCCCTACACAAATCCCTAAGCGTGACCTTTCCAAAATGTCTAAGTTTCTAGGTCTAACTGCTCAAAATCAAGATTTTAAGCCCCAAAGCATCGTGCCCATTTAGAGACATGTGTTCAATGTTGGTTGCTTCCTTCTGCACCATCATTGGTCATCAACAACTTTCTCCTTGCTGGGGGTGGGTTGATTCTAAAAATTTGGGAAAATTAAAAAGATTCATGAAGCTTCCTCTTCTAGAAGCTTCCAAGGGTTGTTTTAACCATTCACCTTGTATAAGAAGCTTGAATCCTATCTGATCCTACCTTGGAGACTTCACCTCTTATCCCTGGAGTTCATCTTCCCCTCTTAAGTGGATCTCAAGCCCATATTGGTAAATGGATAAGAATTCATAAACTACCACACTCTCCTATAAATTTACTTCCATATATAACATCAGGTTTGGATTTTGGAGACTGATCATGCTCTCATGCTTCTTCCTTTAATCCAATAGAGTTGTCATCTTCATGCATTAGGGTGAAATTGAGGTGTGCTTTGTGACAAGGAAGGACAAGTCAACTTGGGGAGATCTCTGCAAGATCCGCTACTATTCTTGGTTGTAAACTCTTTCATAGTTCTATTAATATAAAGAGTAATTGATTTCCTTAAATGTGTTGTCTCATGTTTTCACTCATATATTTCAATTCCTTGTTGATCCATTGAATAGAGATGTTATATTATGCTACTTTGTTGTCATAGATCCTTTGCTTGTTTGAGTCGTGTGTGTAAGTTCTAATTATAACACTTGGATCTACAATTGGAGCTTACAAGAGAGGAGGAATGAGAAGCTTGCTACAAATTCAAGGTAGGCCTCTTTCAATTTTCTAACTTCTCTAACGAAAATTTATATTATTTCTCTTATGTTGTTCTAGAATTGTCCACTAGGTCTAAGGAATTCACCTTTCTCCATAATCATAAATTTTGCATAAAAAATTGGCTACTCCACTAGGCACTGATTTCTTCCCTTAGTGGTTTCCTTGACCTTAGCACCTTTTTCACCTCTTGAACCAAGCTTGATTGATTCACTCAAACCTTGATTAACCTTAGAATCGAGCTTGATTGATTCACTCAAACCTTGATTAACCTTAGGAAAACCCTTCTTTGAGCTTGATTTGATTTTATGTGTTGTATTTTGGCTGAATCTGCCTTAGCACACTCCTTCATATGGAGACAGAGAAATTCAATGCACCCTCTCCTTCTCTACATATGTGTTTTAGATCACTGGTGCCTGTTTTGCACCTGCGCGGATTCCTATAAGATGAAAAAAAATTGCATTTATTTCCTTGCTCTTTGATATTCTTTGGTCCAACAAATTTTCCTTGTGTCTCTGAGTTTGTCTGTCTGTGAGTAGCCAATACCTTGTGTGAAATTGTGTGTTTTTGCTTGTATTTTTTCAAAACATATTCCCCCTCAAACATCGAGGGGGGAATAAATTGTGTATGAATGTTAATGAATTCTGAGTGTTGTCACCTTGTTGATAAGATTTTGTTTCATTCTTTCTTTATTATTGTCAATTTGGGATTGTATGCATAGATTGTTTTTTGAATTTTAAAAGAAACTCTTACATTATAGTTAAAGTCTGTGTGGTTTTTTTTTGTCAGTGATAAAGTTGCATTCATTTGTTTCTTTGCATTTGAAATATTAATAGAAAAGAAAATAAAAACCATTATTTGCATTGCAAATAGGGCTTTGATTTTGATTGGAATAGTGAAGTTGAGGAGATCGATTGTTGCATCATTTGTTTGTTGCATTATTGATTGATTTCTTCTTCCTCTAATTAGTTAAGCCTTTCATTGTTAAAAGGAAAATGAAAAGATTTCATTTTGTCATGCTAGACTGCATCCTTAGGATATTTAGGTGAAATTCGCAGTGATCCTTGGAAATTGAAACATAATTCAAGATAAAATTTAAAATTTATTGAATCAATCTTAAGGAGCATTTGAAACATTAACGCAAACATCTAGAGGTCTAGGTTAGAGACGTTTTACAACGACTATAAACATAGGAGCTATTGTTTTTTGCCAGCGTTGCATTCTGGGGGTGATATCTCATTCCACGTGCATAAGTGATCGAATCATTCTCCACTACATTCGGGTATATCATATGACACTCCATGCATGAAAAGTATATGGGAACAATCTCATCATACGGTAACACATTAGACAACACGTTCACGTACCATCGAGTATATTTTGGAATTCCACCATAGGTTGCTATCCTAACCTTAGGTAACCGATTTGGTTTCCTTGTATACTATGATACACTAAACACAACATACATGGAGCTTTCTTTCCCATACATAAATCCTTTGTTCTCCAAGGTGGTATATTGTAGTTCACAGTTGCTCGGTAAACCCTTTTTCCTAACTACCCCTTTGTGTTATTTTGTGTCTTTAATTTCTAAAATCAATTAAGTGATCGTGGAACAACTCCTTAGTGGATCTTAGGTTGAGACTAATGGAAATAGATCCCAAGTCTACCAATCAAGGAAAACCCTCTAACGGGAATCCTGATCCTTTTCCTACAATTGGAAATATTGGTGCTCCTTATATGGGAGCGTTGTCCCTTCCTGGATTTACCATTGGTTTATCAGTTTGGTTGTTTTCGATCCCTATGGTTATGAATGTCCAAACTGCTCCTCAACCAAGTTATTCTCCACCTGAAAAACATCATCCTCATGTTCATCCTAAAGTTGGCCCATTGCCTTCTTTTCCTGTTGTTTCTTCATCATTTTCTTCCTCCTCGCTTGGTGAAAGTCTTGATTCAAGTAACCAGGAAGCTAAGAAGAAGAAGAAAAATAAGTAGAGGGGAAACCAAGCGATCATTGCTATGAATACAACTAGTATGGAGAAACCTTCCAATTATCCCAAAAAGTTAAATTCCCTTGCAAGTTATGTAAGGGTGACCACCTTCTTAGAGATTGTCCTGGTATTCCCAAGGTATTAGAAGTGTGGTCCACATGCTCATATCATCGTCCAGAGATCATGTTAGTGATAAACCTTCAACTAGTGATGGTAAGATCCATGGGAAAAAGGGTAAATTTAAGTTTCCCTGTAATTTATGTGAAGGGAATCATCTAATTCACCATTTACCTTATATGGATGAAGCATCCAAATTTTTGGGAAATATTATTGTTTCTCAACCGCAACTTTCTACTGTTTACCAGAATATTTCCCCGAATCCTCCACTAGTTGATGAAGTGATTGATCAGAATCCATCTCAAATAAATCCCACTCTCTCTAAACATGAATAATGTGAGTCTGTTCCCAACCAACCATTGGTTGAGAAAATTATAGACTTGATTCCACCTTTAGTTGGTTGTACCTTTCTTGTAGAGATTGAATCTCATATCGCTCAGGTTCTTCTCGTTTCTTCATATTCCAATGAAATGGGGGGTAATCCTCCTATTCCAATGACAAATGGGGGAAATCCTCTCATTCCCATGGTACAAGGGAGCAATTCTCCCATTCCCATAACATAGGGGGGCATTTCTCTCATTCCCATGGTACCCCCTCCAAGTAGTATGGTCACTTCCTTTGATTGGAGTTGACTAGCAGGATATCATCTTCTTCCTGGTGTGCCCTTCTAGATCATAGTACAAGCTTATAATGTGCTCGTACCTGGCACAATCATAGATGGAGGCACATATGTTAGTATTTTGTCCTCAATTGCTTTGCAAGCTTTAAGTTCTCTGCAACTTGTGCCCGTTACCTAGAATATGTTAGCTTTTAACAAATGAACCAATCAATTGTTAGGGATCCTTCCTTACTTTCTTATTACTTTGGGAGGAAAGATTGTCTATATCGATGTGATGATAGTCCAAGGCACTTTGGATTTTGATTTAATCCTTGGGCATAATTATGTTTATGTCATGGGAGCTCTTGTCTCTTCACTCTTTCATGTGATGTGTTTCCCACATGAGGGAAGAACCATGAACATTAACCATATTTTATCCGTTGGTCCTTACTTGACTCCCAATCAATCAGTTTCCGTGAATGGTCCTTATATGCAATTGGTATCTCCCCCATCACAGATTAATTATGTGGAACCTGTTCCAAGCCTACGTATACTAATGATCTAGTAGGTGATGTAGTGCATCATTTACTGGGGGCAATGGAGTTTGACCTATCCATTGGATCCTTTTATCCCTTCTAGATCATTTTCCTCCCATCTAATGAGAGATTCTTGGAAACCATAGTCTTTAGGGAGCCATGATTAATATAACCATAGTCCTCAGAGCAGAGTTCCTTTTCTTGTGTCAAGCTCCTTAAAAAAATGAAACAAGGTATCATGAGAAAAGTTCCTTGTCTTGTGTCAAGCTCATTAAAAAATGAAACAAGGTCCTTGGAGCATAGTTCTTTTCTTTTATCAAGCTCATTAAAAAATGAAACATATCGTCTTTCAATTTGACTATTTGATTAGATCTTGTAAATTCCTAGTCGAGTCTTTCACTTGATCTTGTATTTGAACCTTCATTCTATCCACTTGTTAGTAACCAACAATCTACTTAGGTGACTGAAATGAAGATTGGGGGTGGCATGTCCATAGAATCACATCATTATCGCAGGGGCATGAAACTTATATCAAGCATAGTTTTCCTTTATTTCAAGCTTGTGTAAAAATGAAACCAATCTCAAGCATAGTAATTTCCCATGTTTCAAGCTTGTGTAAAAATGAAACCATTCTCATCCTATCCTTTTTTATTTCTATTTTTATCTACCTATTTCTGCCATATGAGCCTTGGTTTTCTCTTTCCATCATCACCATCTGCTTGGCCGATCATACACTTTCACTTGGTTTTTTTACCCTTTCCTAAAGAACTACTACGATGAGTGGTATTATTAGCTAACCTCTTGACCTTTGCATGTTTTGAGTAGTTCCATCATGTCTGGAACCAATTTCTACCCTTTATACCACTCATTCCTCTAGGTGGAGTCCTATTTCAACTCTTTTCAGACTCGCTAAATATGAAAATATTGTCGATCACTTGTCTTTTAAAACTCATTAAAGTAAATGAAAATATGTCTACTCAGTATAAGTTTAACTCTTTTCCAAACTGATATAGGCTATTTATGAAAAATGAATACCTTATTCAAACATCACTAAGAGGTTATCCTAAGTCTCATTTTATGCCTTTTCAAACTTAAGAGACTATTTTATGAAAATGAACCTTTGGAGTTTTCTTTTTCGCCTCTTTTCCAAACTCTCTAAACATTAAAAAGGAGGTGAGTTTCACCTTCAGTGGACTTATAAAAACATCAAACAATGATGGAATTGTCAAACATGAAGATATTGAATCACTCCTTCTCAGGCTTCAGTAAAGATACTCATAGGGATTCATCTGAAGGATGAACTTATAGATCAAGCATATGTTATCCTCCTCAAGCTTCTAAAAAATAAGGAGGTACTGAATAAAAATGGTCGAGGAAATTGGGAAAACAGGGTACTCTACCTATTAATGGCAGTGAG
Organism: Pinus taeda; assembly: GCA_000404065.3. Taxonomy (NCBI): domain Eukaryota; kingdom Viridiplantae; phylum Streptophyta; class Pinopsida; order Pinales; family Pinaceae; genus Pinus; species Pinus taeda. The sequence goes on along the minus strand of APFE031701403.1, from coordinate 52,610 downwards.
TAGTTCTTGAACATGACACTCTTCCACTTCATCTTCGTGGTTGTTGGGTTAGGAATTTTTCTTGTCTTTTTGGTTCATCACACCATATCAAAAGCCTCCATATTCAGTTTTGGGTCAATGCTGCGAACTCCATTCAATGTCACCAATATTTTCAAGAGAATTCATTCAGTTGATATCTCCTATGATACTCTTAGTCCTTCATTCCATGTTTTCCATTCCTAAACCAGTTCCACATCAACATCATTCTATTTCATATCTTGATACTCATTTCGTATTGTTGATGACGGATACATCAAGACCCTCCTGTGGCGAGCCACTTCCTGTTGACATCATCTCATTATCCAGGAAGTTGACTTAGAAACTCCTTTCAATACCTTGGGGCTTGCATACATCAATGGAAAGTTTTCTCACTCTTGGCGATAGGTTTTCATCATTGGCCTTTGACTAAAATTTTCTATATGGTGTTCGACTTCTACTCATTCATTCATAGCATACCGATTTTACTTCAATATCTTAAGATCCATTAACAACATCAATGGTTTCTCTCACATATGTTAATGACTTACATCAAAGGCCGATAACTAGATGGTGTTTACCATGTTCGACTCCAGCTCATTTATTCACATGGTTAGACTCATACATTGCATGATCGAATGAACGAGATAAAAGACCCTGGATCTAATTTCATCCATTCAGGTTGTGTTTTCAGGATTAATGCAAGATTACAAAGCATGATGGCTATGATAATAAAATATGGTCATCTAATCATGGGTCCACTCTTTGTTATCAGTGGAAGAATTTCTTGATCATTGTACATGTAATGTTAGCTTATGTGTTGAGCATGGGTATGCCTCCCTCACCAAAGGTATCATGATGAAAATGTATTTTAATAGATGACGGTCTTAAAAAATTGTTCTTGATCCGAACTTGTCATAAGGTAAAGCACTCCAATCATCAGCTACCGTTTATGAATTTGTGCTTTAGGGGGGAATATGTTATAGGCCATTTTGTCACATATGGTCAATAGGCATACAAATCGAATCAATGCACATTTGTGAACATGTTGTCATAATCCCTACACAAAGCCCTAAGCATGACCTTTCCAAAAAAAATTATGGTTCTAACTGCTCAAAACTAAGGTGTTAAGCCTCAATGCACCTTGCCGTTTCAGAAACTCCCACTGGTTGCTTCCTTATGCACTAGTGCTGGTTAGCAACATCTTGCTCCTATTAGGGGGTGTGCTAATTCTATAAATTTGGGAAAATTAAAAATATTTTCGAAGCTTCCTCTTATAGAAGCTTCTAGGTTTGTTTTAACCATTTACCTTGGATAAGAAGCTTGAATCTTATCTAATCTTACCTTGGGGACTTCACCTCTTCTCCCTTGAGGTAACCTTTCCCTCTTAAGTTGATCTCAAGCATTGATTGGAGAATTCCTAAACTACCACACTCTCCTATAAATTTACTTCCATCTACAACATCAGGGTTCGATTTTGGAGACTAATCATGCCCTCATGTTGCTTCCTTGAATCGAAGAGAGTCATAATATTCATGCATTAGGGTGACAATGAGGTGTACTTTGTGACAAGGAAGGAGAAGTCAACTTGGGGATATCTCTAAAATATTAGCTACATTCTTGGTTGTAAACTCTCTCATATTTCTATTAATACAAAGAGTATCTAGTATTCCTAAATGTGTTGTATCACGTTTACACTCATGTATTTAAATGCCTTGTTTATCCATTGAATATAGATGTTAGATTATGCTACTTGGTTGTTATATATCCTTTTTTTGTTTCTGTCGTGTGTGCAGGTTCTAATTATAGCACTTGGATCTATAATTAGAGCTTACAAGTGAGGAGAAATGAGAAGCTTGATACAGATTTGAGGTAGGACTTTTTCATTTTCTAACTTCTTTAAGGAAAATTTTATATTCTTTTTCTTCTACTGTTCTAAACCAGTGCACTAAGTCTAGGGAATTCACCTTTGTATGCAATCGTAAATTTCACATAACACCCTTATTAAGCCTTACATATTTATTTATTACATTTTTTGTTATATTGTTATGTTGACTAGAACATTTCTGTTAGAAATACTGAGAGGGGGGTTGAATCAATATTTCACTTTTTCTTACAATTTAGTATCAAGAATATTAACCAATAAAATCACATCAAAGGAACGCATGATATATATATTATATATATATAAGTTATTTTTATTTGATGGAAGCTACAACTTCCAGTTTACCAACTATAACTAGATGGGATACAACCCTAGATTTACCAAATCCCACTCGAAGGAGGTGACAACATCCTTAAGGGTGTTACAACTTCCTTCCCTAGAACCATCCAGCCACCCTTAACAATAAAAGAAAGAACAAAACTATTGGGCTCCTGTACTAAGGATAGTGGCCCAAATACAACAATAATCAATCACTGCTATCTCTTCCCAAACATATTCAACTTCATATTTTCTCCAATAAGTATGTCACTGTAACTCTAACCTCCAATGAAAAAAAATAGATGATAATTCATACCTTTAATTAAGTTCTTTAGATATGCCTTAGAATAGACCTCAAATTGGCTGAGATCTCCCTCAAAAAATTTTCCTCAAAAAATACTATTGATCTTCCTCAACGGGTAACTCGGATCTCCTTCAAGACTTCTACAATACTAACTTCAACATCTGCTCCAAAATTATAGAAGAATAACTTCAAGATATGTTATAAAATTCTACATGAATGATGCGAAAAATAACTTCAAAAATTGTGCCAAAAATCCTTCCATAGAGAGCCTCCCCAATCCAACCTCTCCTCACTTCATGTTCATGAGATATGAACCCCATAAACAATTTTCTTTGCTTTTTGCAACAGAACCAAATTTTCCTTGAGTGAATTGCTAAAAATCCTCCTCCTCACGCCTATATATAGTGCATTTAGGGTCTAGATTGAGCCAACTTCTCCACTGGGTAGACTGGCTTACATAACTGGCAGAATGTATAGTAAATATTCAAAAATCATTTCTCTTCAAATGTGAGGACTTAGAGGGAGTTCCAAAGGTATTGGAATAAGATTTCCAACCATGCATGTTATACTTCCATTTGAGTTAGGTAAATGGAGTAAAAATGCATTCAAAGATAGGGGATCCAAATGGATCAAAAATAAAAAAATCATTTCTCTTCAATCATGAGGAGTTAGAGGGAATTGCATATACCATTGGAAAGTTATTGATGAGGGCTACATGATGATAAAGTCCTTCCTTGAAATTGCTTTGGATTTAACCATATTTTCCTTGATTTTATTTTGACTGTTAGTTTTGCTTTTGAGGACTTAACCCTTTTTCTCTTTAGGGCTTCTTGAATTATTATCACATGCTTTGATCATCCCAGATCTAGGGCATCATCTCTAATATTAGGGATTTGAAATCAATGACAACATTACTCAATAATGACCCATTCACATTTTAACATCAATGACAACTTTCATCGAACACCTTTCATCATAACATTTTATTATTATTATACCATCTTTCTCCTATATATATATTAAGAACACCTAGTCTTAGGATCACCAAATATTGTCTTCTACATTGTATTTATTGTAAAATGAATATTCCCACTTGAAGTGGACTATAATTGATCTGGGTTTATGAAGGAACAAAATGAAATGAAAACTTAAAATAGAAATACTAAGATACAATGAAAATAGACTTCAATTAATAATTAGCAAATGTTGAAAACTATTTACGTGTTGAATGAAAGAAAACTAACTCAGGTGATGGTAGCTTATCTTTGAGAAGAGATGTGAAAGCTACATGTCTTATGAATTGTGTTATAGTGAGGCTCAAAGTCCTTTTTATCATGAAGAAACAATGAGAATCCTTAAACATCCAAAAACATAACCCTAGGAGATGAAGCGCCAAAAGATATGGCCCCAATGGGTAAGTTGGAACATCAACTTCCTAGGGTCGTAACTTTGGCATTGATTGTTTAGCATGATCAATAGCCCGCTAGAAAGGCTTGTCCAAGGAATTTTTTTTTTTTGACTACATGCTTGATCTTTCATTAATGTTTGTTTATTTCCTCAAAAAAAGTTGTTTGGGGCCTCAAAACAGCTTTGAAAGTTTAGGACCCAAAAACTGCCAAAAATAGAAAACTACCAAAATAGGAAATTGTGTTGAAAAGTAGGAAACTGATAGAAAACAATGCTATGGGTCCTAGTGGAATAAGTGGATGACCACTAATATCCACTTGGATCAATAATTATTATTTTATTATCATTTTTATGGTGCATGGTTCATAACATTCCTTCATATAATAAATAATCATGGTGGTTCAACTCCCTGGATAATCATCATTTGTCATCCACTTCCCTTGCTAATCATTGTTTCTTTGGACAAGTAGTCCATTGTGTTACAGGAAAATTTGGGCACATCAACCCCGACTTCCAAATCTATATTATTAGGGTCCATCAACCCCTAATTCAGTTGTTTTCATTCCCTAATGAAGTTAACCTACATCATGCTTGCCTCCCAAGAGTTTCATGACACCATTCATCCAAAAAATGCCCCTAGCGAGATCAACATAGATGGCCCTTTATCAGGCTACAACGCATTGTAGAAACTACACTGTCTAGGTGCTATGCATCACACCTAGCCTTTGTTCTACCTGCACTAAGAGAGATTCATCGAATTTTTAAAATGAATCCATTGGATTCCTCATCCAATGGATCCTCCTGGAAGTTTCTAGATGGATTGGGCTCGCTTTTGGATGATGAAGGAGATGAATGAACCTTAATCCATTATCCCTTCCTCCATGGAACCACTTCCCAATTTTGGCAAAGCATTCATGAGGGCCATTAATGGCTTAACCTGCTCCATTTAGCTATAAATTAACCAATCATTCAAAGGCTTGGAGAGATTGAAACTTCTTGAGCTAAGGAAATGCTATTGGAAAGAGATTAGTAGAGAGGGTAATGTTATCATTTCAAATTGTTGTTTCATGAGGAGAGAAGGGTTTGAAGCTGGAAGGATGACACTGAATTGGACATGCATCTACATGGGTTGTAATCTTTCCTTCTATGAATAGAGAGTTCTATGCTTTTTCCCATTCATGTGTTATGTGATGTATATTGTACTTGCAATTCTATAATATGTTTAGTTAATAGATCGATATGTATGCTTTGATGGTTTTCTATCTCGGCTTGTGTGCAGGTACCTTTCAAGTGAGTTAAGTACGGAAGGGAGCAACGAAAGCGGTTAAAGGGAAAAGGGATTGAGCAAGAGATATAGGTTGGTTCTTTTGCTCCTCTTTCTTTTATCTGTTAGCTATAGGAAAAGAAATGGAATTCCTTTAACTATTGTTCTAGACTTGCTACTAGGTCTATGGGTTAGTCATTTGAAGAAATGATAAATTTTCCCATAAAAAAATGGCGACTCCGTTGGGGAACGATCTTATCCCTTTTAGTAGCATATCACCTCCTTAGACACCTTTGACATACTTTACTTGTGATTTAGCCTTTTGCATTGAATTTGGTCAAAATTTGAGGTTAGATGACTCTTGAGTGGCCTCACAGGAATTAGTGTAGGCTAGCCTTAGAGATAGTGCTATGCACCGCACTTAGGCCTTCTTTGACCTGCCTGATTAACAAAGGAATATTTTAATCATTGCAGTTTTGCCCTCTTTGGCCTACATTGATCAATGCAGACTGACCCTCTTTGACCTGCACTGATCAATTTTCAATTCATTGAAATCAGCACAATTTTTAGTGAGAGACAGTGCTATGTAATGTGGTTAGCCCCTCTTTGACCTGCATTGATCAACCTTAGGTTAAATTTCCACCTTGGATTGAATTTTTGCCAAAATTATTCTTGCTTGCTGAATATCAATGATGTCTTATCTCTGAAAACACTCTTTTCATATCCTTAGCCAACCAACCTTACTTTGATTGGATTGATTAATGTTTCTTTAATGTTTTCTTTGTCATTATCATTACAGAGTCAAAGTTAGAATATAGTTGATCGATTGTTTTGTCTAGAAAAGTGTCGTAAAATCGTCATTTTCTTCGTAAAATGAAGTGTCATAAAATCTTCCTTCATGAATAATCGGTTGATTGATGTGTGCATTTGATTTGTATTTTCATTTAAAGTGTCAAAAATATTCATTTCTTTAAAATCGAAAATGTCGTATAGTCTTCCTTTCCCTTTAAAAGAAATTGTCACAAATCGTCATTTCTATGAAAATAGATTTTTGATCGATTGTGCATATTTCCTTTTTGTTCATCATAACATTAAGGGATTTGAAAAGAAAAACATGCATTGTGCATATTAAAGTTTGTGAATGCTTGAAAGAAATGGTTTAGGGAATTGCATTAGTTTGTGCTCTTTATTGTTTGTTCAAAAAGTACTTGTATGCTCTATCCCTTGTAGCTAGGATTTTCATTGCTGAGAATAAATGGAAAGAGTGCTTCTCATTCTAGTTGCATTCTTAGGGATTTCAGAAAATATCTCGTGGTGAACCTTTAAAGGAAAATTTTAAGCAAGATCAACCTAAATTTTACATCAATTTATCTAATAACACATTGGAACTTAACGAAAACATCTAGATGTCTAGGCTAGAGACGTGTTCTGGTGTCTTAAAACCTAGTGGCTGTCGTTTTCATTGAGGTTGGGTGATTCCTCCTCTTTGATTCGATAAGTACTAGTACGGACTTGTGCTCCTTGTATCGTCGAGAATATAGTGGGAGACCCAAATAGGTTGAAATCCTCTCTCCCTAGGAAGCCGAGTCTGCGGCCTTACCGATCACAATGCACCAATGTTATGTAAAAAATTAGTTATTATTTAATTTTAGGTTAATTAGACGAAAGGGAACGATCATAAGATCATGCCCTTTCCCCAAAGGGTGCCCATGGCAATATATAAGCCAGGAACCCCCACTATAAACAATAATCTTTAGTCAATTAATCATTAATACACACACACACACACACACACATATATATATATATATATATATTTTGCTACGTATCAAGAAGTTTTCACTTCATATGGTATCAGAGCATTCGGTTCTCAGGCTGTCCATCCACTGACTCCGCTGTCCGCTCAGTCCAGCTGCATCCCAAACCTCGCGTCCCGATTTATCCATCCATCTCCATTTCGTTTGTTCCAACCGATGTTGTTGTCAACCTACGTTGCTATTCCAACCTTGCGTCACTACTCCGTTGCTCTTGTCCAATTTCTATATGCAAACCCTCGCTCACCGTTGAAAAACAATTCCTCTGCAATGTGTCGTGCCATTGCTGAAAAATGACACCGACTAGTCTAAAACCTTTGCTCCCCCGACGTTGTCTGTAATCGGGTAGGCTGACACCTTTCAGGGATTCTTGTTACGTCTGCTTCTTTTTTCTCATGGGTCAATCGAAGCATTGGTCAAATTTCGAACGTGACTTTTCAAACGAGGACGTGACTGTCTATATATATATATATATATATATATATATATATATAATATATATATAAGATATATATATATATATAAATTATATATAATAATTAACTTTAATTTAATCATAAATTATATATAACGTTAATTTAATTAGTTAATTTTTAATTAAAAAAAAAAAAAATTTAAGTTGGCAAATAAATATACGCCCCCACAAACTCGCTCAATGTCGACAATGACAATGGCTGATTTCCAAAAAAAATTAGTTGACATAGAGCATAAGATGAATAACAACAACGATGAGGTCAATAAGAGATTAGATGATTTTAAGATCAAGCTTAAGGGGCACGCTGACGATATCAAAAGTCTTCAGGATACGACAAATCAAATAGAAATAAAGATGGAAAATCACCGTGTCCAATAAGAAGTGAATCAAAAAGAGACCTTAACATTGCTGAAACTTATGTGTAAAAAGATGAATTATACACTCACACAACTACTCAAAGAAGATGAAGAAAATCAAGAGCACAACTTGTCAGACTCAACGAAATCAATAGAATCTCAAGAAAAAGTTGAATCCCCAAAAAAATCGGCGACACCCCACCAAGAAATGAGTAACATAAATCTTGCAAATAGGCAACTCTAGGACACCTTTAACAATCAACACCCCTTTTTTGCTCAACCATTAGCAACATACCAGTGAAGGGAAAAAGTCGAGATGCCTAAATTCGATGGAAACAAAAAAAACAATGTTGCATGGATAAATAAAGCAAAAGAATACTTTGAGATATATGACATCAATGATGATGACGAAAAGCTCAGGCACACATCCATGAAATTGGAAGGGGAAGCATATAATAATTTGGTATATGTGGTGGAAAAAGACAACACACGTCATTAGTTGGAGAAAATTTAAGGATGCATTCTTTAAAATATTCCAAGGTGTAAAGGAAGAAGAGCTCTTTTCAAAACTCATCAAGTTATGACAAAAAGGAAGTGTGGACGAATACACTCAAGAATGGGAGACCTTAGTAACATGAGTACCTGGGTTATCAAAATCTCATCTAATTCAATCATATGTCTCGAGACTCAAAACCCATTTACAAGTAGAACTTGAGATGCATGAAATTACATCAATAGAAGTAGCAAGGCAAAAAGCAAAAACAACTGAAAAGAAATTTGAACAAATATTTTGGTCAAAATCGGAAAAAGCATATTCAAGACAAAGAAGACCCCAGTATGTGGACTCAAATGATACAATATATGTTCCACCACATCATCGTGAAGATGAAAAATCTAATGTGGAAATGTAAAGGATAAAAGAGGGTAAATGCAAACCTTGTGGTAATAAGTGGGACCCCAAACATAGATGTGCTAAAGAAAAAGAACCAAAGAACCTATATAATTGTGAAGCAACCAATGATTCAAACAATGAAGATTCTGACATAGAAGAAACAGAAGATGCCCCGTAATTCTCACAAGAATTAGATGACGGAAGTATTCCGCAAGTGCTATTATTAGCCATGACAGGTATATCACAACCTCAGACCTTAAAGTTAAAAGGACACATAAAGAAGAACAATGTAGTGGTTCTCATTGACTCTGGTAGCACACACAATTTTTTAGATGCAACTGTGGCAAAGAGACTCAATATTTTTTCATTTCCCTTACAAAACATGAAAGTGATAGTAGCTGGTAGTAAGAAGATTGAAAAGGTGGGGAATGCCATAAGGTAAAATTGCAGATTCAAGACTTTAATTTAGAGTCTCTGTTCTTCACGGTACCATTAGGAGGAGTAGATGTAGTCTTAGGTATCCAATGGCTATGGACTTTAGGTACTTATGCCGCCAACCATCAAGTACAATTTATAAAATTCAAATGGGGAGGTCAGAAGTACAAATTACATGGATTCCAGGCACCAGAGAATCAAATTCAATCATCATCTCAGATGATGAATATGATTTGAAAAGGAGCACCCGCTTATGTAGTACAATGTCACCAATTAGAAATGTTATCTGCAAATATGACCAGTGAAGAGTCACCAGAGATACAAGATCTAATTCGGAAGCATGAAAAAGTATTTCAAGACCTACCTATGAAGATGCTGCCTAATAGGGAAATTGAGCATACAATAGAACTTAAGGTGGGGTCAGACCCCGTAAACATCAAGCCATAATGATATCCACATCACCAAAAAACAGAAATTGAGAGATTAATCCAAGACCTTTTAAAGTGTGGGATCATCTCGAAAAGTAAAAGTCCTTACGCTGCTCTAGTGGTATTGGTAAGAAAAAAGAATGGTTCATTCAGGTTATGCATTAATTATAGAGGATTAAACAAAATAACAATAAAAAACAACTTCCCAATTCCCTTTATGGACGAAATGTTGGATGAGCTACATGGCACAAAGTACTTCTCAAAATTAGACTTAAGATCAGGCTATTATCAAATTAGAATCAGATTGGAAGACATACCAAAAATAACATTCCGAACACACGAAGGTCACTATGAATTTAAAGTAATTCCGTTTGGATTAACCAATGCACCATCAACATTTCAAGCAACTATGAACGAATTATTTTGTCCACACCTTAGGAAGTTTGTGTTAGTATTCTTTGATGATATTCTAATTGACAATAAAACTTGGAAGGAGCACTTGCAACATCTGGACAAAGTTCTTACACTGCTTAAAGAACATCAATTTTATGCAAAAAAATCCAAATGCACCTTCGGAAAGGAAGAAATAGAATACTTTGGACACATTATATCCCATGAAGGTGTAAAGGTGGACCCTAATAAAATAAAAGCTATAAAAGAATGGACCAAACCTGTCAATATATCCAAGCTAAGAGGGTTCTTAGGTTTGACTGGATATTACCGAAGATTTATTAAAAACTATGCACATATAACTATACCTCTGAAAAATCTTTTAAAGAAGAATTCGTTTCTATGGGATGAGGAAGCAGGAAGGTGTTTTGAAAAATTAAAGAAAATTATGTCTAATGCTCCCGTATTAGCAACACCAGATTTTTCTAAACCATTTATCATTGAGTGTGATGCTTCCGGTTTCGGTATAGGTGCAGTATTAATGCAACAAGGACATCCAATAGCTTTTGAAAGTAGGAAGCTCAACAAAATAGAACGCCTCAAATCCACATACAACAAAGAGATGCTCGCTATCATGCACGCACTAGCTAAGTGGAGGCAATATCTTCTGGGAAGTAAGTTTTCCATTCAAACAGACCACAACAGTCTCCGACATCTCCTTCAACAAAAAACACTTTATGAAGAACAACAAAAATGGATTGAAAAAATTGCCACCTTTGACTTGGAAATACTACATAAAAGAAATAAAGACAATGTAGTACCAGATGCCCTATCCAGGAAAGATGAAGAACCAACACTAGTTGCAATTTCAGCTATTGTTCCTGAATGGCTTAACGAAATTCGAAGTGAGTATGCCAAGGATCCAGAAATAACGAAAATAATCAATAACCTTCTCAACAACTCAAAATTTGAGTGGAAAAATGATATCATGGTACAAGGGAAGAATCTATCTAAATACAAATTCCAGGTTTAAATTTAAGATACTCAAGGAATCACATGACTCACCATCAGCTGGACATGTAGGATTCTTTAAGACTTACTACAATGCACATCAATCCTTCTTTTGGAAGGGAATGAATCGAGATATTCAGAAGTATGTAGCAAAAAGTGACACATGTCAATGGAATAAAAGTGAAAATATTACAACACCGGGATTACTTCACCCTTTAAATATTCCAAATCAGAAATGGGAAGAAATCTCGATGGACTTTATCGAAGGATTACCAGTATTTGAAGGCAAGGACAAGATTTTCGTAGTAGTTGACAAACTCACCAAATATGCTCACTTTATGGAAATAAAGAAATCATACTCAGCAAAAGAAATAGCTGAAATATTTTGCAAATATATATATAAGTTACACGGTTTCCGAAATTCATTGTGAGTGATAGAGATGCCAAGTTCAAGGGTAATTTCTGGAAGGAATTGTTCAAACATATAGGAACCTACCTAAATATGAGTTCCGCTTATCACCGTCAAACAGATGGCCAAACAGAGGTTGTCAATAAATGTTTGGAGGCCTACCTACGTTGCTACGCTACAAAAAAACAAAATAAGTGGGCTCAATTGTTACATCTTGCTGAGTGGTGGTATAATTCTACTTATCATACGTTAGCAAAAATGATGCCATTTCAAGCTTTATATGGGTATGAACCCTCGAAATGGAAGGATCTAGCTGTTGTTCAGACAAATCTACCTGTTGTTAAAGATCAACTAGAAGAAACCCAAAAATCGTCCAAATATTAAAAGAAAACTTGAATAATGCAAGGAATCATATGAAGCAACAAGCAGACCGTAATAGAACCGAAAGAGAGTTTGAAGTCAGAGAATAGGTGTTTGTCATGCTCCAACCATACAAACAATTATCCTTAAAATAGAAAGGAAAAAACAAATTGGCACCAAATTTCTATGGACCTTATCAGATCAACAAAAATATTAGCCAAGTTGCGTATGGTTTAAGCCTTCCAAAGACAAGTCATGTTCACAACGTCTTCCATGTATCCTGCCTTAAAAGGGCACTACGCAACAATCAATTTGCGTAAACAACACTTCCACCCCTGGATGATGAGGGAAGCGTCATTCTAGAACCAGAAGGTATTTTATCTACTAGATAAAGAAAGCTTCAACATTGTACAATCAAGGAATATCTGATCAAGTGGAAGGACTTACTCGAAGAAGACGCTTCTTGGGAGAATGAATCATTTTGTCAATAACATTCATCGTTACGTATGCTTTGAGGATAAAGCATTCTTTTGAGAGGAAGGAAATGTTATGTAAAAAAATTAGTTATTATTTAATTTTAGGTTAATTAAACAAAAGGGCACCATCACAAGATCATGCCCTTTCCCCAAAAGGTGCCCATGGCAGTATATAAGCCAGGAACCCCCACTGCAAACAATCATCTTCAGATAATTATTCATTAATACATATTTATATATATATATTTTTCTCCGTATCAAGAAATTTTCACTACAACTGAACACAACATTCAGGAAGATTGACTGCCATATGTTAAATCCTTGGTAATTTCTCCTTCATTTATCACCAAGGTGTATATTGCAGTTTTGCGATTAGTCTGGTAAAACCTCTTGTCTAGAATCTCCAGAGTTGTCACTTCCATTCCTTTTCGACTCTTTAAAAGTAAAAGGATCATCTGAGCACTTGTCCCTTCAGGCTCATTAAGCAGCAAAGGCAACTAGAGTCATCTTTTGTTTTTTCTTGACTCTTTAAAAATGAAAAAGCAAAGTTGTGTTCCAGTGTCATAAAACTTAATTGATCGCGGATAAAATCCTCCATGCTTGCTCCTTAGTTGATCTTAGGTTGAAACATATGGCAACAAATCCGAAGTCCACCAATCAAGGAATTCTTTTTGATGGGAATCCTAGTCCTTTGCCTCCTTTTGGAAATATTGGTGCTCCATATATGGCTACATTATCCCTTTCGGATTTACCATTGGCTTGCCACTAGGGTTGTTTTTAGCCTCCTTGGTTCAAAATGTCGTGATTTCTCTGCAATCTAGTACACCTTCAACTGGACAAAATCAACCTCTAGTTGATCCTAAAGTTGACCCTTTGCCTTCTTCCTCGGTTGTTTCTTCATCCCCTTCTTCCTCTTTGCTTGGTGAAAGTATTAGTATGAGTAACCAGGTGGCTAAGAAGAAGAAGAAAGGGAAGAAGAAGAGGAAGAAGCAAATTCAGCAGAGGGGCAACTAAGCAACCATTTCTTTTCATGCAACATCTGATGAGAAACCATTCGTCAAGCCTCACAAAGTTCTATATCCATGCAAAATTTGTGCGGGAGACCATCTTCTTCGAAATTGTCCTAATATTCCTCAGATCTTAGAAGAATGGTCTTTCCGTTCGCATCATCCTATGTCATCAACTTCTGGAGATCATGTTGGTGACACGCCATCAACTAGTGGTAGAAAATTTCATGGAAGGAAGGGTGAAGTTAAGTTTCCATGTAGTTTATGTGAAGGGAATCACCCCATTCACCTTTGTCCCTATCTGGATGAATCCAAAAGAGCGTTGGATAACCATCCTGCTTCACTGCAATGACTTCCATTTGGTTACAGGAAACTCTCCCTAAATCCTTCACTAGTTGATTAATTGACTAACCAAAGTCAACCGTCGGTCAAACCCACTCTCTCTGAAAGTGAATCCTATGAGTCTATACCCAACCCAAATCAATAGGTCGAGGAAACAGTTGACTCGATTTCACCTTCAATCAATCGTACCTTTGGCGAAGAGAGTGAATATGATACCACTCAGGTTCTTTTTGTTTCTTCATATTCTAATGAGCTTGGGGGAAGTCCTCCTATTCCATCAAGACAAGAGGAAAATCCTCCCACTCTTGTAACTCAAGGGGTTATTTATCTCGTTTCTACGATATCCCCTCCAAGTAGTCTAGTCACTTCCTTTGATTGGAATCAACTGGCAAGATTCTGCCTTCCTTCTTATGTGCCTTTCCAAATCATAGTACAAGTTTGTAATATGATTGTATCTGGCACTATTATAGATGAAGGTGCATCTGTGAGTATCCTTTCCTGAACTACTTGGTAAGCGATTGGTTCACTGTCACTTGTGTATGTTACACAAAATCTGTTGGCTTTTAACAGAGGAACCAGTCAACCAGTAGGGATCCTCCCTCAGTTACCTATTACTTTGGGAGGAAAAACTGTTTATATGAATGTGATGGTAGTCCCAGGCCCTTTAGATTATAACTTACTACTTGGGTACGACTATGTTTATGGCATGGGATCTATTGTTTCCACACTCTTTCAAGTGATGTGTTTCCCGCATGAAGGCATAATTTTCACCATTGACCAACTTTCATTTCCTGGGCCAAATATAGCTCCTAGTCAGTCATCTTCCCTAAATGGTCATTTTATACCAATGGTATCATCCTCGCCACGAGTTAATTATGTGGAAAATTGTTCCATACCTACATCAACTGATGATCAATTTAGTGATGTTGTACATCATGCACTGGGGGCATTGGAACCAGATCTCTCCTTCATGACCTCTTATGAGGTGTGATTGAATATGAAGATAGTTCTTTGTCTTGTGTCAACCTCGTTAAAAAATGAAACAAGGGTCTATGAGGATAGTTCTTTTATTGTGTCAACCTCGTTAAAAATGAAACCAATGAGTCCGAGGATAGTTCTTTTACTGTGTCAACCTTGTTAAAAAATGAAACAAGGAGTTCGAGGATAGTTCGTTGTCTTGTGTCAACCTCATTAAAAAATGAAACAATGAGTTTGAGGATAGTTCGTTGTCTTGTGTTAACCACATTAAAAAATAAAACAAGGGGTCCAAGGATAGTTCATTGTCTTGTGTCAACCACATTAAAAAATGAAACAAGGAATATGAGGATAGTTCCTGGTCTTGTGTCAACCTCGTTAAAAAATGAAACAAGGAATTTGGGCACGATTCCTTGTCTTGTGTCAAGCTCATTAAAAAATGAAACAAGGTCCCCTGGAGCAATGTTCCAAGTCGAGTCTTTGAATAGATCTCGTAAAATCCCAGTCGAATCTTTCACTTGATCTCGTAAAAGAACCTTTATTCCATCCACCTGATAGCCATGAGTAGTCTACTTAGGTGAATGAAATGAAGCTTGGGGGGAATGCACCTAATGGTAAAGTTAAGTTTCCCTGTAGGTTATGTGAAGGGAATCACCCCATTCACCTTTGTCTATTTGGACGAAGCCAAAAAGGTGTTGGATAACTATCCTGCTTCATCGTAGTGACTTCCATCTGGTTACAGGAGACTCTCCCTTTCATCATGCTGAGGGCATGTAAACCAATTCAAGCATAGTTTTTCATTTTAAGCTTATGTAAAAATGAAACTGAATCCAAGCATAGTTTTTCGTTTCAAGCTTGTGTAAACATGAAACAGAATCCAAGCATAGTTCCCTATGGTTCAAGCTTGTGTAAAAATGAACCCATTTCCATTTTTAACCCTCGTGATTGCCATTCTATCAACATTTTTCATCAGATGAGCCTCAGTTGTTTTCATCTCATCGCCACCATCCCTTTGGCCGATCATACACTTTCACTTGGTTGTTTTACCTTTTTGAGGAACAGTTGCAATGAGTGGTCTTATTATCCAACCTCTTCACATAAATCAATATGTTTTGAGAAGTTCCAACATCACCGGAACTGGTTGCTACCCTAGACGCCACTCGTTCCTCAAAATGTAGTCCTCTTTAAGCTCTTTTCAGGCTCTCTAAACATGAAAATATTTTCAAGCGCTTGTCGTTTCTAGCTCGTTAACGGATTAGAATCGATATCTACTTAGTATAGCTTTACCCCTTCTTCGGGTTGAGATAGATTATCTACGAAGAAGGTACTCGTTGATCAAACATGATGAATAGGTTCTCTCTTGTATTGTTTTATGCTTTTTCGGACTTGAGAGACAAATTTATGAAAAGAACTTTTGGAGCTTCCTTTTAGTCCCGTTTTAGACTCTCTAAATATGAAAAGGACGGAGTTATCTTTTTCGTTAAACTTGTTGAAAGCATCAAATAGCGACAAACTTGTCCATCTAGACAAGAACCGAGTTTCACCTTCGCTAGACTCGTTAAAACATCAAATAGCAATGGATTCACCGGAAGGGTGGAATCATACAACAAGCATATGCTATCCTCCTCAAGATTGATTAAAAATAAAGAGGTACTGGTCAAAAATAACTGGGGAAAATGGGAAAACTTTGGGAACAATTTATGGTAGCAGGTCGCTCTTGAACATGACACTTTCACCTCATCACCATGACTATGTGGGTTGGGTCATTCAGCTTGATGGTTATCACACCTTTGGTCTATTATACCATCCATTGCTTTGTTTTGGGTCAATGCTACCAATTCACTTCAGTGTTGCCAATATGTTCAAGAGAAGTCATTCAGTTCAAAAATTCATACTTTACAATAGAGTAAACCTTTAGTTTCATGCCCGCCATTCTTGAACCTTGTGTCATCAGTTGATATTTCATCTCAAAAATCATTTACCTCATTTTGTGTCATTGATGTGGGATACATCAAGGCCCTCTTGCGACAAGTCACTTCTTGTTGACATCAGCACATCATCCAAGAAGTTGACTTAGAAACACCCCTTCAGTACCTTAAGGCTTGCATACATCAATGGCAGGTTTCTCGCTTCCAGTGATAAGTTGACATCACTGGCCTTCGACCGAAATACTTTGTATGGTGTTCGACATCAAATCATTTATTCACACCTTGCGAAATGTACTGCAGTACCTTGAGGGTCATTATAATTATTAGTGACTTCTCTCGCGTCTATTAGTGGCTCACATCATTGGCTAGTAATCAGACAATGTCTCTCCATGTTTGACTTCAGATCATCTATTCACATGGTTAGACTTGTACATCAAGTGAATATTGAACGAGATTGAAGACCTCAGATCTAGTTTCATCCATTCAGGCTATGATATATTTTTCAGGAGTACTATATCAAATGTACAATGGCCTTACATTCATGGCCATCCATTCATGGGTCTATATCTCTATACGACTATATTTTTACATGTAATGAAAACTTTTAAGTTGAGCATGGGTATGCCTTCCCTTAACTAATTTGTGAGAAAAAATCAAAGTATCATGATATATGTTTTGTAACTGATGCAGGTCTCCTTCTATTTTGAAACCTTCTCTCCAAGTGGTAAAGCACATCAATCGACATGTTAATTTTTGACCTCGTGCTTTAGGGGGCAACTATTACAAGGAAATTTGGGCACATCAACTCCGACTTCCAGATCTGTATTATTAGGGTCCATCAACCTCTAATTTAGTTGTTTTCATTCCCTAATGAAGTTAACCTACATCATTCTTTCCTCCTAAGAGTTTCATGACACCATTCATCCAAAAAATGCACCTAGAGAGATCAACGCAGACAACCCTTTATTAGGCTACAATGCATTGTAGAAAATTCACTATTTGGGTGCTATGCATTGCACCTAGCCTTTGTTCTGCATGCGCTGAGTGAGATTCATCGAATTTTTGAAATGAATCCATTGGATTCCTCATCCAATGGATCCTTCTGGAAGTTTCCAAATGGATTGGGCTCGCTTTTAGATGAGGAAGGAGATGAATGAACCTTAATCCATTATCCCTTCCTCCATGGAACCACTTCCCAATTTTGGCAAAGCATTCATGAGGGCCATTAATGGCTTAACCTCCTCCATTTAGCTATAAATTAACCAAGCATTCAAAGGCTTGGAGAGGTTGAAACTTCTTGAGCTAAGGAAATGCTATTGGAAAGAGATTAGTAGAGAGAGTAATGTTATCATGTCAAATTGTTGTTTCATGAGGAGAGAAGAGTTTGAAGCTGGAAGGATGACACTAAATCAGACATGCATCTACATGGGTTGTAATCTTTCCTTCTATGAATAAAGAGTTCTATGCTTTTTCCCATTTCAATTCTATAATATGTTTAGTTAACAGATCGATATGTATGCTTTGATGGTTTTCTGTCTCGGCTTGTGTGTAGGTACCTTTCAAGTGAGTTAAGTACGGAAGGGAGCGGCGAAAGAGGTCAAAGGGAAGAGGGATCAAGCGAGAGATACAGGTTGGTTCTTTTGATCCTCTTTCTTTTATCTGTTACCTATAGGAAAAGCAATGGAATTACTTTAATTGTTGTTCTAGACTTGCTACTAGGTCTAGGGGTTAGTCATTTGAAGAAACACTAAATTTGCCCATAACACATTGATTCACCATGAAGTCTCTTGAGACATGTGGAATCCATTTAGTCACTATCCATAGTGATAAAGTAGATTTGTATCGCTGTAGCAACATCAGTGTCTTCAAAACATAATAATAGGGTAGTGTTGTAGTAATGGTTATGTAACGACGTAACAACATAGTGGTTTTGCAGTAGTAGTGTTGTAGAAATAGTGTTGCAACAACATAACAATAAAGTGGTTTTGTATCACATTTATTTCATATTCTTAGCTATTGACTAAAATTAGTTGATGAAGATATTTTTTACCCAAAGATGCTCCTGCATAAAACATCCTTGGTAAGAAAAAATGAGCTTCTATCCCATGTGGATGTGGTTGTAACCATTATAAAGGATGAAGGCCCTCATAGGTGTGCTAATTCTTCTTATAAAACCAAGGATACATCCTTGAAACCTTTGTTTCTCCACTTGACTAAATACTCGTAACAATCCTTATTTTAGTTGTTTTTGTTGACCCTCTTCCTAGGACTTGCTTTAATTATCAAGCTACCTTGATGGGGAATTGTTTCTTCCATTCATACACGGTACCTTCTTCATAATTATTTTATCCTTCACGAAACTCGTACAAGTCAACAAAATTAAATATTGGGGAAATTTCAAAATTCTCCAGCAACTTCAAATTATAGTCATTACAAGAAATCTTCTTCTGGACTCGACATGGTCCATTTTTATTGTACTAGAGTTTAAAGTATGTACTTTTGGGAAATATTTCCTTCCCTCAATGTTCCATCGCCAGGACTCCCTCAAAATACTTTTGTCTTATTTGTAGATCTTCCACCTACTTATATATGGTGTTGTTGTGCTATAGTTTTATTTTTACCTTCTCATGCATTTCTTACATTTCCTTTACAAACTCATCAACATCAACAATGGTTCTATCCTCCAAATTTGAAAACTTAACCAAATCCATAGCTTCCTTTCGTGACTTTCCATGAGAAATCTAAAATGGATTTTTTCCAACATACCTATTGATTCAACATTATAAGTGAATTTAACTTGGGCCAAAACTAAATCCCATTATCCTACTCAGTCTAT
The DNA here is from genome assembly GCA_000404065.3 of Pinus taeda. Lineage (NCBI taxonomy): Eukaryota > Viridiplantae > Streptophyta > Pinopsida > Pinales > Pinaceae > Pinus > Pinus taeda. The sequence goes on along the minus strand of APFE031701403.1, from coordinate 33,283 downwards.
TCTTCTGTTTGTGCATAATATGATGAACTATAGACCAACTTGGAAGTTATTTTCTTCCAAAGTACACTTCAAAAGTGTCTAAGGAATCTAATATCTCTTTTAAAAGTGATACTCCTTGGTAGTCTTTGTAATCTCACAATTTCTTGAAAGAAAAAACAACCTTCAAAATCATCATTTGTTTTATTACATGGTATGAAATGCACCATCTTCGAAAACTTGTTTACTACAACCATAAAAAAATCATGACTTCTCTATGTTCTAAACAATCCCAAAATGATATCAATGCTCATATATTCCCAAGGTCTCTTTGGAAGAACTCTAAATTTGGATTTCCACATCCAAGAGGGATTCTTGCATAGGAATACAAAAAAAATCATTCACTAAAACTCATTGCACCTGAATCTTGTTAAAGAACGACATATTGGAGGCTTGGGTGTAAACTTTAGTGTTGTCAAGACCATAAAATTAGTAAAGAAAACATACTTTTGGCCCATAGAAAACATAGATGTTGTGAAATTTTTTTATTGTCGTAGGATTTTTTAGTTAGTAAAAGGAAGGAGTTAGAACACAGGATTTCATACTCCACTTATAGTACAAAATAGACCTTGGAAAGATGTAATTATCAATTTTGTTTTGGGATAGTACCAAAACAAAATCGGTACTTACATCTTCCCAAGGTCTCTTTGGTACTGGAAGTAGTGTATGAAGCCTTGCCTTCTGGATCCTTCCTTTTTCTAACTAATAAATCCTACAACAATCAACAAATTGCATATCTATGTTTTCTCTGCACCAAAAGTGTGTTTGCTTTGTTGGCATTATGATGTATGTGTTGTACTTGATGGCAACCCACTTGTAGCAGAACAACTCACTTGTATATGGTAACTAGATGAATCTACAGAAGAGATATTAGATGTGACAGAATGCATGATAGTAGTGTTTATAGATGTGATGAAATGTAGGGAAGCTTCCAGGAATTAGTTCAGAAGGCAACTCACTCAGATGAAAGATCACAGTCTAGCAGGTAAACAACAAAGAATTACAGAATGAAGAAAGAGAAGTATACGCAGGATCACCATTCACCAAGCTGCGTATACACGCAGGTTCATTGTATACAAGTTGTGTATAAGTACACACGCACTTTCATAGAAGGAAAAGCGTGTATACATTGGAAAACTAAATTTTTAGTCCGCAGTATTTGGTCCAGGGTATTTTGATCCATGGTATTGGTCCAAGGTATCTGTTTCGAGGTATTGACCCCAGGTATTGGGTCCAAGGTATTGGTCATAAGTGGTTTTGGTCCATGGTATTGAGAAAGTCCTAAAACTATAAAAGGAGGAGAAGATCATTAGGCCAAAGTGTGCAAGTATCGAATATCTGATGAAGTGTGAGATCTAGTATGCAAGTTGTTGGGTTATGGTGCATTGCTAGATCTGAACCAAGGATGAACCTTAGCTGATGATGAGGGATCATATCTAATGATAGATCAGGATCTTAAGGCGTAATATGAATTATGATTAGGTGTTTTTGCTCATGTATATTCTAGATTTGAATTCTGACGCATATAATATTCTGTAAATGATATGATCTGGGTATAACTAAAGCCTGAAATAGCTGCAGAATTTTGAATATATATTTGCAGATATATACGCTGGTTGGATTTTAGGAAAGTGCGTATACACGTAGGTTCGACACATGGAAGTAGCGTATACCTTATAAAATATGTTTTAGTTGCTTCTGTTTGCTGTTGTAGTGTTCTGGGTTCTGGCTTGGGTTCTGGTTACTGTATTCTGGTGACAACATTCTGAATGATCAGATTGATGGGTTGTCAAAGTGATTGATTGATTCGTTTGTGGTTGGTTCAAAAGGAGATTGGTTGATGTAGATATATTTGATGATTGAATGATGTTGTTGATGGATCCAGTTTGAAAACTTATGAAACGAGGACCCTGAAGGAAGAAAGAAGGTCGTAGCCTTCTGTAGGTCAACGCCTACGTACTAGCAAACATATTGGCTAGTACAAGAGCTAGGGGGTTGTATCTCCCTTCCAATAGACGCTGGAGAATGAGAGAAGGTTGTAGCCTTCTTCAGATAGAAGCCTACGTACTGGTATAAGACTGCACCAGTACAAAAAATGTAAACAAAATTTTCTTATTATTAAAAGAAGACAGAGACGACAACAACAGGTGGTTTTCACCCACATTGGGTTTCCACCTTATATCTTGGTGTTCATGTGTGTTTCTTATGTGTGATGCTTTATTCTGCTTTTACTGCATTGTCTAATGAATTCTTGATATACTGATTAAATTTCAATACATGATAATTTGGGTAAATCAAAAGATCTTTGCATATACGCTGGTTTCATTAAGTACAGTTGCGTATACATGCTAGTTCACTGAGCTGAAGTAGTGTATACAAATCAATTTTGAAAATTAAATTATTGATTTGATAATACTGTTTCACCCCCTGTCAATATTATTTACAATAATTGGTGTCAGAGCAGGTCCTCCAGAAGAAGCTTGATTGCTTGAAGGAAGATCCATCATCATGAGTAATCAAGAAAGCGGGGCATCCATAAGACCACCAATATTTGATGGGAGAAAATTTGTTTATTGGAAGGTAGGAACCACAACCTATCTTCAATCTCTTAGAACAAATGTTTGGGAAATCGTGGAAGGAGGATATACATTTCCGTCAACTATTCCTACAGATAGGGCAGGTAAAAATCAATATGAAACCAATGCCGAGGCTGCCAATACAATATTGGGAAGTCTATCACAATCAGAGTTTGTGAAAGTTATGCAGCTCAAATCAGCCAAATAAATATGGGACAAAATCGTTCTAAGCTACGAAAGAGACTCTCAGGTAAAACTTGCTAAACTGCAAACTCTCAGAATTCAATATGAAACTCTCAAGATGCACATGATGAAAGTATAACTAGTTACTTCTTACGTATATATGAGGTTGTTAATTGCATGAAGAATCTGGGTGAAGAGATAAAGGAAGTTACCTTAGTTGAAAAAGTTTTAATATCCTTATCTGCTGAATTTGAATCAAAAGTATCTGCCATAGAAGAAAAGTAGGATCTACAGACTATTACCATGACACAACTTCACGAAATCTTAACTGCCTTTGAGATGAGAAAAGGAGGTCCATCAGATATGAGAGAAGCTGCATTTAAAGCTTGAGCAAAAGGAAAATAATAACTCAATGAATCAGGACGTATTTAAGAAGAAGAATAGGAAGTAAATTTTGTCAAGAAGCTTCAACGGGGTTCCGAAAGATTCAGAGATAAACTACCTTTCAAATGTTTTCCCTGTGGTAGAGTCGGTCATTATGCTGCCAAATGTCCTCATAAAGATAAATATGATAAAGGGAAGGAATCTGCAAAATGGAATAGAAAACAAAATGTAAGTAAAAAGAGCTACTATACCCATGAAGAAAGTGATGGTTTATCAAATAGTGATGAAGATGAAAATAGTAATGACTATAGACTTTTGATGGCTTATGAAGATGATGATTTTTTGGATGATGTAGATGAAGATGACCTTTATGAAGAAATCTCTAAACTCAAAATTTGTTTAGAAGAAAAGAATATGATTATGGATACCTTGACATACCAACTTGCTAAAAGAGAAAAACACAATGAAAAACTGGAATGTGAAATTATGGGTCTAAGTAAGGATCTTGAGAAAACAAGAGCTCTCAATCTTAGATTTGCTAAGCGATCAAAAACATTAAATGAAATTATCAAAGTGCAGCGTTATCCTCTGATAAAGACAGGTCTTAGATATACTAAAGAAACATTTCAATCACATAAGCCGTTAACCTCCACTAAAATCTATCTTAATGCAACAAAGGGCAGTGAACAATTTGACAATCATCAACAAAGGCATAAAGCAGATCACTGGGTAAATCAGGTTCAATTTACTTCAAGGATGAACAAAAGCTAAATCAACCTCAGGTAAATCGTACTCAATTTGCTTCAAAGATAAATATCAATAGAAACTACAATCACCAGGTCAGTAGATTCAATAATCGCAGGAGCTTCTTTATTGGTCAATATTTCTCATGTCATAATTTTGGACACAAAGCTGCTCAATGTGTTGCTTACAAAACCATCATGACTAGAGAAGCACAAAATCAAAGGAATGTAACAGGGATCAATAAAAGTTCATATAATAACTTTTCTCTTGTTGAAAATGAAATAGAATGCTCAATCTGTAACAACTTTGGCCATGAAGAATCTGAATGCAGGAGCAAATTTCAGCAAATATCTCAAAGGGATCAAACTCCATTAAATCCCAAAATATGGAGAAAGAAAGAACCACAAACAGAAAGATGTGGTATAGCCTTGTATGTAGAAGGAAAAGAAAACCAGTGGTACATCAAGAGTGAATGCTCAAAACACATGACAAGTGACAAAGAAAAACTACACTTATATAATGCCTTAGGAAAAGGAAAAGAGTGTCTCATTTGGAAATGACACTCCTGCTGTCATAAAAGGTAAAGGATTTGTTTTCTTGAAAGAAAAAGTTAAAGATGGGAATGTTATATATGTTGATGGCTTAAAGTATAACCTGTTGAGTGTGAGTCAAATGTGTGATCAAGGAAATGAAGTAGTGTTTTGATCAAATGGATGTGTTTTTTGTGAGCTCGGTATAGGAGAAACCATGATCAAAGGTAAAAGAATTCCAAACAACATATACATACTCAAGGGAGGACAACAACAGTGCTATCTAAGCAAAAATGATGAGAACTGGCTTTGGCACAAAATATTGGGACATCTAAGCTTTTCTCAAATAAGAAAAGCATGCAGATTCCAAGCTGTTCACGATCTTCCAGACATCAACATTCCTGAAAATACTATATGCAAATCATGTCAATTTGGTAAGAAAACCAGATCTCACTTCATCGAAAAGGAAGGGTCAACTAGTAAGCCTCTTGAACTTGTTCATACTGATTTATGTGGACCATCAAGGAAAAAGTCACCTCATGGAGAAGAATACTTTATATTGTTCATTGATAATTTTTCCAGAATGTGTTGGATAGGTCTTCTAAAGCATAAAGATGAAGCATTTGAAAAGTTCAGAGCCTTCAAAGCTTTGGTTGAAAATGAATCAGATCACAAAATCAAATGCCTCAGATTTGATCGAGGAGGGGAATTTACCTCGGATGAATTCTTTGAATTTTGTGAACAACATGGAATAAAAAGGAAGTTCTCCACCGTAAGGACTCCTCAGCAAAATGGAGTGGTAGAAAGGATGAAAAGAATTGTTCAAAAAATGGCTCGTGCTATGATAGATGAATCTGAAACTCCTGCAACCTTTTGGGGTGAAGCTGCATTCACCGCCGTCACTATTCTCAACCAAGCAAATGTTCGGGTAAACAACACTCAAACTCCACATGAACTTTGGTATGGTAAGACTCTTACTGTAAAATACTTCAAAGTTTTTGGAAGCAAATGTTACATCAAAATGATTGATGAAAAACTTGGTAAGTTTGAATCCAGAGCAGATGAAGGTATTCTTCTTGGCTACTCTTCCTGAAGTAAAGGATAAAAATGTTATAATAAAAGACTTGGGAAAATTATTGAAAGTATTGATGTTGTGGTTGATGAAGCATGCAAAAATCCAAAACAGATAAAAACAAAAGATTATGACAATGAAGAAGATGAGGATCATTTTTCCACATCAAATCACACTGATTCTAAAGAAGAAACCAATGAAGCACGAGAAGAAGAGATAACGGTAGAATAAAAGAATCCGTCCATATATGTTCAGAAAAATCATCTAGAAACTCAAATTCTAGGGGAAAAAGGTGCAGGTGTGCAGACAAGAAGAACTATTACCGAAGCCTCAAGCTATCTAGCATTACTATCTTCCACTAAACCTCAAAATGTAAATGAAGCATGTAGAGATGAATGTTGGGTCAAGGCCATGAATGAAGAACTTGAGCAAATTGAAAATAATAATACTTGGGAATTAGTTCCTAGACCTCATGATAAGAATATCATAGGAACTAAATGGATATTCAAAAACAACCTGAACGAAAATGGAGAAGTTATTCAAAACAAGGCCAGACTTGTTTGTAAAGGATATGCTCAACAAGAAAGTATAGATTTTGAAGAAAATTTTGCACCAGTTGCTAGAATTGAAGCCATAAGAATGTTTCTTGCTCTCTAGTTTTCAAAAATTCAAATTGTACCAAATGGATGTAAAATCTGTCTTTCTTAATGGAGACTTAGAAGAAGAGGTCTATATTGAACAACCAGAGGGATTCATTCTTGGAAATGATGAAAAACTTGTATGCAAACTCAGAAAGGCTCTCTATGGTCTAAAATAGGCTCCAAGAGCTTGGTATTACCGTCTTGACAAATATCTCCACTAACAGGGTTTTTCAAAGGGGTCAGCAGATAACAATCTATATTAAAATATTGACACTAGTAAATTGCTAATAATTGTTGTTTATGTTGATGATATCATTTTTGGTAGCAATGAAGAATCCACGAATCAGAGTTTTTCTTCAGTAATGCAACAAGAATTTGAGATGTCCTTGCTTGGTGAGCTTACCTATTTTCTTGGTCTACAAGTTCAACAAAATAAAGATGGTATTTTTCTCTCACAAACCAAATATCTCAAACAGATCCTAAAAAATTACGGCATGGAAGATTCTAAACCAGTATGTACCCCTATGGTAATAGGATGTAATCTTAGCTCAAATGATGAATCAACAGCAGTACATCAACCAACTTATAGATCCATGATTGGCAATTTGCTTTATCTAACAGGTACCCGATTGGACATCATGCATGCAATGGGAATAGTTGAAAGATCCCAAGAAAATCCAAAGGAATCACACCTTCAGGCAGTCAAAAGAATTTTCAAATATCTTCAAGGAACACAAAACTTTGGTTTATGGTATCCTAGAGATACAGATCTTACACTTCATGCATATACAGATGCGGATTGGGAAGGAAGTGTTGATGACAAAAAAAACACTAGGGGTGGTGCATTCTATATGGGTTCCAGGTTAGTGTCTTAGTTCAGCAAGAAACAAATTTCAAATGCATTATCTAAAACTGAAGCAGAATATGTGGTTGCTGCATCTTGCTGCACACAACTACTTTGGATGATGCAAACCTTGCAAGATATTCAGATCACATGTACTCCACCCCTCTCCATTCTATGTGATAATACAAGTGCCATCAGTGTTCCAAAGAATCCAGTCGTGCACTCTAAGACCAGGCACATACCCATCAAATATCATTTCCTACGTGAACATGTGCTTGAACAAAAGGTCAAATTAGTGTATGTTCCCTCCAAAGAACAAGTTACTGATATATTCACTAAACCATTGCCCAGAGAGACATTTGAATATCTCAGGAAAAAGCTGGGAGTAGTTTCTGCATCATCCTGCTATTCAATCCTATTTTTCATAGAAAGGTGGTTATAGTCACGTACATACGCAAGTTTCTGTGGGCACAGTCGTGTATATGTTGGTTTGAAGAAAAGTAGTGGGTCATACTAAAAAAAAAGGGGTCTGCTATGGTTCTGTCAATTATCTGCTCTGTTTGATGATGGTTTCAATTTGCTGATATATTGGTCCTCATAAAGTTGTTGATCACTTGATGCATATCTGATTGATGATGATGCTTTGATATCTCTTGCTGACATATGAAATGATCAAATCTAACAGTGAACAGGTGGAACAAGTTCAGGGGGAGAACATGTTTGATGATATTTTGGGAACTAATAATGGTCATATATAGGTTGCTGGTCTGGATAATGCTACTGATGTTGCAGATTATATGATAGTTGCTAATGACTATCATGGTCTTGTTTAAAATATTTGGTTTCTGGTTGTTAAAGGTCATGAAAAGACCTAATTTGTAACCCCACTATGCATGGAATGGATGATGTAATGTTTCTTGTTTTTGACATGTATAAACAATTGGTATATCCCCACTTGGTTAGGTGGATGAGTCAAATTTGGTATATCCCCACTTGGTTGGGAGATGGATGCATGTATGAGTCACTGGTGATAGGAAGGTAATTTGTGATGTATGTATAGAGTCATGTTCATCTTTTAGAACATCTTTTTGTAGACTTCGCTTATGCTCAGGGGAAGCATGGACTTGATCATGGGAACTCAATCAACACACTTCAGCATATAAGAGAATTCAGCATGCACTTAGGGGGAGCATGACCCTTTACCCTTGATGTCAAAGGGGGATAATGACTTGGTGTAGTTGTTGTTGCCATCAAGTCCAAAGGGGGAGATTGTTGGCATTATGATGTATGTGTTGTACTTGATGGCAACCCCCTTGTAGCAGAACAACTCACTTGTATATGGTAACTAGATGAATCTACAGAAGAGATATCAGGTGTGACATAATGCATGACAGTATTGTTTACAAATGTGATGAAATGCAGGGCAGCTTCAAGGAATCAGTTCAAAAGACAACTCACTCAGATGAAAGATCACAGTATAGTAGGTAAACAACAAAGAATTACAAAATGAAGAAAGAGAGGTATACGCAGGATCACCATTGACCAAGCTGCGTATACACGGAGGTCCATTGTATACAAGTTGTGTATACATACACACACACTTTCAAAGAAGGAAAAGTGCGTATACCTTGGAAAACTAAATTTTTGGTCCGAAGTATTTGGTCCATGGTATTTTGATCCATGGTATTGGTCCAAGGTATCTAGTCTGAGGTATTAACCCTAGGTATTGGGTCCAAGGTATTGGTCCTAAGTGGTTTCGGTCCATGGTATTGAGAAAGGCCTAAAACTATAAAAGGAGGAGAAGATCATGAGGCCAAAGTATGCAAGTATTGAATATCTAATGAAGTGTGAGATCTAGTATGCAGGTTATTGGGTTATGGTGCATTGCTGGATCTGAACCAAGGATGAACAATAGCTGATGATGAGGGATCAGATCTAATGATAGATTGGGATCTGTTGAAGGCCCCGAAAATCAGGTCAACAACAAGGGGGATATCCGCCCAGTCCGGACCTTGGTTGGCAGCTCCTTATCCGTTTGGTATAGCGGGTCCGACTGGGGATATGGGACCAGTTTCCCAATTCAGTGTGTGCGTGTGAGAAAGATGGGTATTTCTGTTCTAAATGGAATACTTCTATCCTAATTCTAATCTAATGCTATGCTATTGTATTCTAATAAACAAAAAAATATCAAGATTTATGCTAACCCGGGGTGTGATCTTTCTTCTATGCGATCTAAAAAGATTTCAAACAATAATTGATAATAAAAATCATTAAGCTATTATAAGAAAAGAATTAAATAAAGATGAACTACTTCATATAAGAAGTTAGACGAAACAATTGTGAAAACTTATCGCATAAATGAGCTATTCATACACTAAGCATAAACAAATAGTTATCATCACACAAAAGTGCCAAATGATAACTCAGGCTTCCATGCTGTAATATATAAACAACTGAAAACTGAATATCACTTTAACGCATAAGCAGAAATGGTTAAGAGATAAAAGTACCATTTATAATTAGTCCTACTCATGAGCTTCAAGTGACAATTGATTTATCTCTCCTTGATTTAACATCCAATAAGAGTACAGAAGTGCAACATCAGTAGCAGATATCAAATGCAAATATCAAATAAACCCTGTTCCATTCATTCACCAAAACCTCCTCTAAGGGTGCAAAAGTGCATGTTCTGAGGACAAGTTTTTGATAAATTTTTGGACCTTTCTCTAAATGCATGAGAAGGGTTTAAATACTACTAACTAAATAAATTATTACAGAAATTGAGGATTTGGTTTAAATGACCGTCCTCTTTCTAAGCAAAACTATTTCTAAAATTAAATCTAATATCTAACTATTTCTAAATTTGCTCCTTAACGTCGCAAGCATTCAGTATTTTCCTGAGTGGAGTCGGCTGACTGTCTTCCGTCTTTGGTTGAGTTAAGCAAACAAAATCGACAAGAGCTGGCATTATCTTCTTAGTAAAATTGATGATATACTTGAGAGTCATCCAATGACTATGTGGCATTACCATGTATACTTGGTAATAATCCCATTTCAACTTGGTTAACCCTTGGACTACTTTTGTTTTTCCTTTAGTTTTCTAATTCCAGTTTGTTTCTATTGTTGCTTTGCAATTTTCGGGGCTTGCAGGTGACTGAGTAATTAGGAGCCTTCCTTTTTGAGCAAGTTTTCTCAGCGATGCGCGATTAGTGCTAAGTGCTAATCGCGCATCAGAAACTGCCTCTGTTTCTTGATCCAGGCTTCCTTGATGTGTTTTTCGCTTCTTGCACCTTTTTCTCTCATTGGGTATAAAGCTCAAAATTTGTAAAAATAGTGATTCCGTGAGTTCCTGACCCTGAGCATTAAACTGTCTATTTCTATTATCGACTTCGTTCAATACCCATTCAACCATGGCTATATATGAGAAATCTGTGATGGATGCCTTAGAAGAGTTCTGTAGCTCTTTCTTTCCCTTAAGTGGATTAAGTGTGCCTTACGAAATGGACATTGGAGTACTGCCTTTCCTTCTCATAGTTTTCTGCATACTGCCTTGTATAACGCTTCGTCCTTCTTTCCTGCAATTTACATTTGAGGTGGAAGTAATGATAAAAGATAATGACAGGAAAACTTTAAATGCCGAAGATATGCAAAACACGCCACCTTACGTGAACTAGTTCTTCGAAAAGCACAACACCATACTTCATTAACAACTGGCAACAACTCATTAATTCACATTAAAATGCATGACCAGTTCTTGGCTTAAATTTTTTTTCTCAAATAATGAGCCAGAACCAACTGCGATGGAGAGGTCCTGTGATTTTTCTTTGCGATATCACAGATCGCTGTATCGCATTATCGCAATTTCATCATGCTTTTCTATCGCAAGGTCGCAGTATCGCAATATCGCAACTTCACAGTATCGCAACTTCGCGTTATCGCAGTATCGCAATATCGCAGATCGCTTAATCATTATAATCCTTATGTGTAATTCATGTGATTTTTGCGATGCGCGATATGCGATATCGCATATCGGCGATTTTAAAGTTTTTCAATGTGAGTGTTTCTTTAATGTATGCGATGCGATGAAGTTTCGCATTGCAATCTCGCGTTTTTTATCATTTTAACTCATTAGAAGGTACCCTATCATTTTTTGAGCGATGCGATATGTCTTAAGGAGTGAATTTACTTTCTTCATTATGAAACTTAGGTTTTTAGATTCTTCGAAGGTATTTTCCTAAGTCCATGATGTTGTAAGTTTCATCTAAAAGGAAATATAACACTAATTGAATTTTTTAAATTTTTTACTGAGGGTCCCCACTTATTTAGTATTAGCAATAACACTTCATAAAGAGGGGGGTTGTTGGTGGCGATTCACTTGGAAGAACCAATTATCTCTGTGTTTCTATTGAATTTTTCAGCTTCCAAAACAATTTTTTTTTTCAGAAAATTAAACTTTATTATGGAAAGATAAAGTACATTATGCTCTAACCTGTCAATGACATTTTGTTTCAACTATTTTCAACTTTGATTATTTGCTCCCTCAAGTTGGTCCTTGTGTTTAGATCAGTCATTACTTGGTCTGTAAAGATAAAAAAAAAGTCTTCTCTATAAACCAGTTTTAAATATGCTCATTTGTCGTAGGTAGAGCCTCTGCTGCCAGCAGGCGTTTATAGCCTCGACAGGGTTACCTGTTACCCAGCAATGATCCTGTATCCTACTTAAAGAAACCTACAACTCTCAAAGAAGAATCCACATCCACACTTATTGCTTTGATTTTCTTTTTATTCTTAAAGAACAATGTCTTGGTTTGATAGCCAATTTATGACACAGTCATTCACTCAATTTATAACTTTGTTGAACAAGCTGGCTTGTGATGAGACCCCTTGCCTCTTGATTGTAACAATCTTGAGTCATTGCCCTGTTGTGGTATGCAGTATTTGGCAAAGTCAGCAAGTTATAATATCTGTGATTATGATAAGCTGGCTTGTGATGAGACCTCTCATTCTTCAAGATGAAGTGTATCCTTGGATTGTTCCTCTGAAATTTGTGATTTCCTTGGCAGGGAGGAAGTCATTGTTTCCTTTAGATAGCTCTGGACGACACTGATAGATTTTTTGGAAGTAGTTGTTCTACAAAGAATCTTTATTTTGTTATTGATACCTTTCATTGCACTGATATAAAACAATTTCTTTATTAAAGGTTGTTTTCATTAAACTTTATGAAGTTGAAACTAGTGTCATATCTAGGTTAGAGTCTTTAACTATATCTTTCAATAATAAAGATCAATTTTCCAAAAGATTTGTTATTTATACAAGTGAAAAATCAAAATCTGAAATAGAGTTAGTGTTTTTTTCATAAATGCCTAATGTAACCATTCACAACTAGTTTTATTATGACAAGAAAAGTATTACTACAAAAATAGAAGAATAATCTTCTATGGAAAATATTTCTTAAGAATTTGTCCGTTGACAGGCAAAGAGTCTCTTTTACCTGCTAAATCTTGTAACACAAATGTTGATGGACCTAAGACTTCTACAATTTGAAAAGGACCAAGCCACATTCTTTGAAATTTTGTATGCTTCCCCTTTTCTTCATGTGCCTTGTCCCATTTTAAAACTAAGTCTCCCATCTGAAAATCTTTTTTGGTCATTATGTTTGAATCAAAAGAGGATTTTACTAGCGCTTGATGATGAGCATGCATTTTCTTAGCTTGTTCTCGTTGTTCTTATAATTTGATTATTTCCATTTGTCTTAGGTGTAATGAGGAAGTTGGTACTTCATCAACGTATTGAACTAGAGACAAAGAGGGAATCGCTAAGTGAGTCGGAAGAACCACTTCTTTCCCATAAACTAAATTAAAGGGAGAAGTGTCGATGGAAGCTTTTCTCGTTATTCGGTCTGCCCACAAAGCGTATATTAAGGATTTATGCCAATTTTTATGTTTTTGATCTACTGTTCTTTTGATAATCCTGATTAAGTTTTTATTTGTAGACTCGGCTAATCCGTTACCCTGTGGATAATAATTGGCCGAATATTTGAGTTTGAATCCTCTTTTAAGTGCAAATTCAGTCATTACATTTCCAGAAAAGTATGATGCATTATCGAACATTAAAGCGGAAGGCAATCCAAACCTGGTGATGATAAATTGATCTATGAACTCAATGATATTTTCAGCATTAGCCGTCTTGAGTGGAACTGCTTCTACCCACTTGGTAAAATAATCTGTTGTTGTAAGGATATATCTATGTTGCTTGGAAGAGTGAGGAACAATCTCACCTATTATGTCCAATCCCCATTGACTGAAGGGTTGCTCGAAGTTAATTCGTTGTGGTGGTAAGGATGGCTTCTTTTGTCTCCCAGCAGTAGTTTGGCAGACTTGACATTTCCTCACATAACTGTACGAGTCTTTGAATAACATGGGCCAGTAATACCCTGCGCACAAGATTTTATGTACAGTAGCATCTCCAGCATAGTGTCTGCCTGCTAGCCCATCGTGGAGTTCTTGCAAAACGTTTTCAACTCTAGATTTCTCAAGACATCTAAGGAGAATAGAATCATAATTCATTCTAAATAGAATATCATCTATGAGCTGATATTGTTTGGCTTTCAACCTTAGAGCTCTTTTCTTAGTATGATCGAGGTGTGAAGGAGCATATCCATTCTTAAGATAATAAATGATATCAGCATAAAATGACTCTTCATCGTTTAGGCTTACCTCGTACATTTGTACCTCTATAGATGGAATTTAAAAAATTTGCAACGCTCCAGCCAGCATTTTGCAAAAGCCTTGACCTCTTACAATGTTTGTTGGTTTAATTTCTATGTCATATTCTTGTAAGGAAGTTTCCCAATTGGCTCTCTTTTCACCCACATCCTTTTGTACTAGAAGATTCCTTACCGCTGGAAATGGTAATATAATTTTAGTATGGGTTTTGAGTGGAAAAGGTTTGAAGTATTTGATTGCTTTGAAAACAGCATAAGCCTGTTTCTCCACATCTGAGTAATTTAATTCAGCACCCTGCAAATTTGAACTAAAGAAAGCAATTGGTGCTTCCGCCTTTTCTTGATTCATTTGAGTGAGGATCGCAGTATATGACCTATCTGAGGCAAATGTGTATAAAATAAAAGGCTCTGAAAAATTCGGAGTTGCTAAAGATGGAGAATTAATAATAGCTTTTTTGATCAGGTTGAACGCTTCATGTTCATCTTGGCCCCATTTAAAATTAGAGTTCTTTTTTATCATTGTTTGTAAAGGGGATACGATTCGTGAAAAATCTAGGACAATTCTCTTTACAAAATTGATTTGACCAAGGAAAGATTGCATGGATTTTTTGTTATGAGGTAGGGATATTTCAGAATTTTCTTTGATTCTGTCGGAATCGATGTGAATTCTAGATTTTGACACTATGAATCCTAGAAGTTTCCCTTCACTTAATGCGAAAAAAGATTTCTTTGGGTTAAGTGAAATTCCATACCTTAAACATCGTTGGAAGATTGGTTTCAAGTTTTTGAGATGGTCGCTTCATTTCTTGGAATACACGGTTATATCATCCAAATAAATTACTACATATTTATTGACTAAACTTTTAAATGCAATGTCCATGGCTCTTTGAAATGTGGCACCAGCATTAATCAAACCAAATGGCATCTTTCGATATGCATATGTGCCCCATTTAGTTCTGAATGTGATTTTCAATTGATCATCAGGATGTACTAACACTTGATTGTATCCTGAAAATCCATTCAAGAAAGAAATTAATTTTGAGCCCGCCACTGCCTACAATATCTGCTCCATAGGTGGTAAAGGAAAATTGTCTTTTTGACAGGCTTTGTTAAGATTTCGAAAGTCAATACAAACTCTAATATCTCCGTTTTTCTTTCTAACAGGTACCATATTGGAGACCCATTTAGAATGTCTGACGGGAAAGATTATCTTGGCTTTCAACAGCTTATTGAGTTCAGTTTTTATCTGATTTTCTAAGTTGGGATGGATCTTTCTCAATTTTTGTTGGACAGGTTTTTCATTATCAGTCATTGGAATAGTATGTTGGATGATAGAAATGTCGTATGTTTTGAGTTCATCATAGTTCCAAGCAAAAGCTTTTTTTTATTGTCTCAAAAGACGAATATATGCTAGTTTTTCTTTAGGGGCTAGGCCGAGGACTAGATTTATGTTTTGGGGTTTGGCATCGGTTCCTAGGTTTACTAATTCGTAATTCAAAGTTGAACTTTGGAGCTTTGAATTGGTAGACCTTTTAAACCGATCTTTCAAATTGTACAGGTCTTCTAACTTGACCACTGATTTAGGTATAGCATTGTTAGTGCTATTTTGTTGTAATTGTCAATCATGTTGGTCTTCGTCAATTATTTGGTTGGAGTAGGATCCTTTAGAAGTAAGGAAATTTACGATATCAGCATCATCGTTGAATATTCTCCAATTTGTGATGTTGTCAGGAATAGATGGTCTAAAGATTAATTCTATTGAGAATCTATCTAGACTAAAATATTCAGAAGGAATGAGCTTAGAAGCTACGTTAGCTAAAAGGTTGGTGCTTGCATTCTGGAGCCTAGGAATTGATGAAATATTGAATGCTATAAAATGCTCAGTTAGATCTTGAACTAAAGATTGATAGTGTTTTAAATGACCTGATAAGCAATGTATAGTATTCAGTACCTGTCTGACTACAATCTCAGAGTCTCCGAAGACTTGGAGGTGCTTTATGTTTAACTCGAATGCTTTGTACAACCCTTGGATTGAAGCCTCATATTCTGCTATATTGTTGGTACAATCAAATTCGAGCCTGCATGTTAACATGATTTCATCTCCTTCTGGACTAATTAACACACATCCTGCTCCTGCTCCTTCATTAGATTTAGAGCCATCAAAAAATAATTTCCAAAACAAAGATTTATTTACAGGTCTATCTAAAAAATTGATACATTTTGAACTATCCGTTTGAGAAAAAATTTCGACTTGGGATAAAACATAATGTTCTAAATAAGGTGACGTATGAGCATTAAAATTTCCGAGAAAAGAATCCACTAAGTAATTGCCAATTATGCTACTGTTATATGCTACTGGTTCATTTCCCCCCTCTAATTCTGTTACTATGTAGCTCTGATGTAATTCGCGTTCAACTTTTATTTAATTTGGCTTACCATTGTAAGGCAGCCACATGTGCGACCAGTCAGTTGCGAAGTATCCATGCAGTTTTTCTGACCAATCCCTGCTAAGAATTAAGCCATAAAATTCAAGGATACTAGCGACTAAAATGTCAATGACTTGACATACCTTCGGGTTGGATAACAGACTTATGGTTACTTGATTTAGTTCACCAATGACTTCGACTTGAGATCAATCTAGCTGAACAATGTGAACAACGGATTTCTGTGGTTGAACGTTTAATTTGGTGCATATGGACTTTGGTAAAATATTCGATGATGCACCTAAATCCACTAAACAATTATGTACATTTTTGTTAAAAATTTCATAAGTAAGGAGAAAAGGGGGAGTATGAGATCTCGATCTTCCTCCAATTAAAGCGATGTCGTTTGGATCAATCTTGTTAGTCATATTAGTTGGAGGTCTTCCCATGTTCTGGGAAGCTTGAGAAATTACAACGGCAGGCAAAGGTGCAACTGGCACAGCATGTAATTCTTTCATCATTATCTTTTTTTGATGCTTTAGCTTGCTCAATTCATAAAGAGTGATGTTGGCCCTCGTCTTTTTCATGTCTTCTATAATATTGTACTCCATTTCATCCGAAACGATCAGTGTTTTAGATGGAGTTGGTGAATCTGTTTGGACTGGGCTAGTTTGAGTCGCTTTAGATGTCGTTTTCTTTGTTGCGACTTTATCCTTTGTTGCATAGCTTGCGCTCTTTGGCTTTGGGGTAGTTTGGGGAGGATCAAGCTGATTTCTACTTCGTGTGTTAACTGGGAATACTTCTTGATCTTCTTCTTGTGGGAGGATGAAATCCCACATTCCTTGTAATTCTACAACTTCTTCATCATCGGTTTTCCCTTCAGTGGCAATTTCCTTTTCGTCTTCCTCAGATTCAGCACTTGGAATAGCATTGGGTGGCCTTGAATCCGTTGAAGGGCCTCTTTTAAAAACTTTGTAGGGCCTTTTTGAAGAAGTTTCTGCTACTTGCTTTTTTATGTCGACCATTTCATTAGACATGGTCTTCAGAACTTTTTGCAATCCCTCCAAATCGAATGGATATTTTGCTTGTTTCTTCTTGGACTCTTCTTTGAAGGTGACCTTCTTAGATTTTCGTTCCTCTATCGCGGATTTCTTCTCTAGGGCTATTGTACGTTTCTCTACTGCTATGGATTCTTTCATGTTTTCGGCTAAGGTTATTTTATTAGCCCTATCCATGAAGATTACTATGTTTGATGGTAAAGCAGTGAGATACCATTCACATCGCACTTCCTCGCTGGGCTGGGAAGCAGTAGGAATTTTATTTAGAGTTTTATTGAAACGTAGATTAAAGTCTTTGATCGGCTCTCTAGGTTCGGCCCTATGGTTGGATAGGTCATTGATTAACGTTGTCGTAGACCTATCGTCACCGAACTTGGTTAGGAATTGGTCTTGGAAGATGTCCCAACTAGTAATAGATCCAGAGGGTAATGAGAAATACCACGATCCAGATGTTCCTTGCAGAGTATAAGGAAACAGTCGAACAACAACATCTTCATTAGTAACCCCGTTGAGATTAATGGATAACATAAAGTTGTTTATGTGCTCTTATGCTGGCATGCCTACCTCGGGATTGAACTTAGGCAGCCATTTCTCAGGATGGGCCGGTATTTGACTCAAGGGTGCAGGCATTAAGACTGCCCCAGGGTTATTCCATGGAGACTTGGCCATTGCTGAGTTGCTAACAGTGGGAAGTGTAGAAGATGATCCCTTTGGTTGGGAAGATGAGGATATTATGATCACAGATGATTGAGGAGGAGTTGTAGGGATTCCTCTAGGTGGGTTGATAATGGTCTGAAGTGGAGGGGTGGATGGTTGACTTCACGGTGAAGAGGTTGAGATGGATGATGTTGATGAAAGAGTCTCACTGTCGGACCCTTTAGGTGATTTTCTTGCTCTTTTCCTTTTGGGAAGAGGTAATTCAGTTGGTCGAACACCAAACTTTTCACTCTTTAATCTGGTGACGGGATGAGCAGGGTTATACTGCGAAGTCACGCTACCCTGAGATTTATCAGATCTTTGAGGGGAAATGGAAAATCGTTGAAGTTTGTGAATCATAAATTCGACTTCAGGAGGTTCAATAATAGATTGTTCTGAAATATCAAGGTTTGCAGCAGCGTTTGATGCTCCGGCAACTTCTAACTCTGGATTTAAGTGTAATGGAGAATTCGGGGGAGATGGTGAGGGAAATTTACTCTCAGAATGGTATTTTGATTTGGATTTACTTGCCATTCATAGTTCAGGCCCTCCTTCTAGCGCCAAATATGTTGAAGGCCCTGAAAATCGGGTCTACAACAAGGGGGATACCCACCCAGTCCGGACCTTGGTTGGCAGCTCTTTATCCATTTGGTATAGCGGGTCCGACTGGGGATATGGGACCAGTTTCCCAATTCAGTGTGTGTGTGTGTGAGAAAGATGGGTATTTCTGTTCTAATTGGAATACTTCTATTCTAATTATAATCTAATGCTATGCTATTGTATTCTAATAAACAGAAAAACATCAAGATTTATGTTAACCCATGGTGTGATCTTTCTTCTATGCGATCTAAAAAGATTTCAAACAATAACTGGTAATAAAGATCATTCAGCTATTATAAGAAAAGAATTCAATAAAGATGAACTACTTCGTATAAGAAGTTAGACGAAACAGTTTGTGAACTATCGCATAATGAGCTATTCATCCTAAATATAATAAATAGTTATCACCGTACAAAAGTGCAATGATAACTCAGGCATCCACGATGTAATATATAAACCAACTAAAACTAATTATCACTTAACGATAAGCAGAAATGGTTAAAAATAAAGTCCATTTATAACTAGTCCTACTATGAGCTCAAGCGATCATTGATTTATCTCTCCTTGTTTAACTCCACTAGAGTACAAATGCAACATCAGTAGCAGTATCATTGCAAATATCAAATAAACCCTGTTCCATTTCTTCATCAAAACCTCTCTGAGGGTTGCAAAAGTGCATGTTTCTGAGGACAAGTTTTTGATAAATTTCTAGACCCTTCTCTAAATGCATGAGAATGGTTTAAATACTACTAACTAAATAACTTATTTACAGAAATTGAGGATTCGGTTTAAATGATCGTCCTTTTTCTAAGTAAAACTATTTCTAAAATTTAATCTAATATCTAACTATTTCTAAATTTGCTCCTTAACTTCATAAGCATTCAATATTTCCCTGAGTAGAGTCGGTTGACTGTCTTCCGTCTTTGGTTGAGTTAAGAAAACAGAATCAGCAAGAGCTGCACCATCTTCTTAGCAAAATTGATTATATACTTGAGAGTCATCCAATGAATATGTGGCTTTACCATGTATGCCTGGTAATAATCCCATTTAAACTTGGTTAACCCTTGGATTGCTTCTGCTTTTTCTTTAGCTTTCTATTTCCAGTTTGTTGCTTTCTTGCACTTTTTGGGGCTTGTAGGTGACTGAGTAATTAGAAGCCTTCCTTTTCAAGCAAGTTTTCCTAGCGATGTGCGATTAGCACTAAGCGCTAATCGCGCATCGGAAACTGCCTATGTTTCTTGATCTGGGCTTCCCTGATGCGTTTTTCGCCTCTTGCGTCTTTTTCTCTTATCGGGTATAAAGCTCAAAATTTGTAAAAATAGTGATTCCGTGAGCTTTTGACCCTGAGCATTACACTATCTGTTTCTGGTATCAGCATCGTTCAGTACCCATTCAACCATGGTTGTACATGAGAAATCTGTGATGGATGCCTCAGAAGAGTTCTGCGGCTCTTTCTCTCCCTTAAGTGGATTAGATGTGCCTTCTGAAATGGACATTGGAGTACTGCTTTTCCTCCTCTTAGTTTCCTACATACTTCCTTGTATAACACCTTGTCCTTTGTTCCTGTAGTTTACATTTGAGTTGGAAGTAATGGTAAAAATAATAACAAGAAAACTTTAAACGACGAAGATATGCAAAACACGCCACCTTACGTGAACTAGTTCTTCGAAAAACACAACACCATACTTCATTAACAACTGGCAACAACTCATTAATTCGCATTAAAGTGCATGACTAGTTGTTGGCCTAGAAAAAGTTTTCTCGAATAATGAGCCAGAACCAACTGCGATGGAGAGGTCTTGCGATTTTGCTTTGTGATATCGCAAATCGCTGTATCACATTACCGCAATTTCATCGTGTTGTTCTATCGCAAGTTTGCTTGGTCGCAATATCACGGATCACAGGATCGCAAGATCGCGGATCGCTTAATCGTTATAATCATTATGTGTAATTCATGTGATTTTTGCGATGTGCGATATGGGATATCGCATATCAGCGATTTTAAGATTTTTTAATGTGAGTGATTCTTAATGCATGCAATGCGATGGAGTTTCGTGTCACAATCTCGCGTTTTTTATCATTTTGGCTCATTTAGAAGGTACCCTATCATTCTTTGTGCGATGCGATCTCTCTTAAGGAGTGAATTTATTTTCTTCATTATGAAACTTAGGTTTTTTAGATTCTTCAAAGGTGTTTCCCTAAGTCCATGATGTTGTAAGTTTCATCTAAAAGGAAATATAACACTAATTGATTTTTTTTCAATTTTTTACTAAGGGTCCCCACTTATTTAGTATTAGCAATAAAACTTCATAAGGAGGGGGGT